>APFE031044706.1:0-10123 GCA_000404065.3 Pinus taeda
TGGTGGCTAATGCAAGTAAGTCTAGTTGCAACTCTGAATGGTTGAGTGGAGACTTATCCCAGACTCAGTTTCCTTGCAAGTTCAAATATAAGTATCTTCTTATAATTATTATCTGTTGAGGAATGTATGATGCATTTATGACCATAATGGTTCTCATTTTTTGGTATTGCATTTGTGTTGTTAATTCTTGAACATGTGGTTACCCCTCCATGGGGAGATGTCACTGAATGACATGTCTAACATATCTATGTGTATAATTATTTTGTAAATGAATGGCATTGATAATGAAATAAGTAATCCGAAACTTCTTAATGTGAAAATAAAAATGTTGTGTGATTAAGCTTAAAGATGTTGAACACAAAACATTTAATGTATGAAATATTCAAAGAACCACATGGTAATAAGGATTAGTTGCTATAACAATGTGATAAACCTTATTCTAAATTAAATGCTTAATTGTACCGAGAAAAACACACAAATGAATAATAGGGTAACATAAGGTCATGTTGCAGGCTGCAACAAAATCCATAAGAGCTTGGAATAAAATTTGAAATAGTGGGCTCATAAACCCATTTATTTATATAAAATAGTTATATTGAAGACCGTTGGCTTAGTAGGGTTTGCTTTAACTTACATCCATTTATTTGTTTGTGTTACAAGAATCTTTGTTGGGAAATAGAAATTGTATTAACATTGAGGGATGTTTCCCTTGGGGCCAGATAGGCCCATCAACTTTACCTAAATGGTCTTCAACTTTGCATTCTCACAAGGCTGGATATCTTTTGTTGGCATCCCACTTTCACTAGTGAGGCACTAGAAGGATCTTCGTATCTCCACGGAGCTGCTTACAAGCTCAAAATGGATTTTCGAACTGTTAGTGTGTGGAAGACAAGGTGCAAACCTCCTAGGAGTCCATGCCAAGCCTACGACATGTATTGGTCATTGGAGAACCTATGCCAGCATGTTTGGAACTCCCTGCCTAAGAACGAGAGTGCAGGTGGGCCAAGAACTCCTTAGAGCCAGATTCAACCAAGATTAGGAGGGGTAGCACTATTGAATGCCTTAATAAAAAATTGGTGTTCACATATGGCCTTGATGTTTATCTAGAGGTTTTTCGGACCTTTGAGGTGGAGCCATGTTTCGATAAGATTAGCTCTAGGAAGTTAGTGCTATTGTATAGCTTGTTCTTGGGGCAATCATAGATATCCACACCTAAGTCATTGACTAAGGCAAGACCGAAGTCCCTTAGTCAAGCCATGGAAGAGAATGAGAAGGAAAGACCTGTTGCAGAACAAATGGGCCAAGCCCTAAAATTAAAAGACAAGTTCAGATAACCTTATCCTTTCACAGATCACTCCCTAGCTGTCGAGACTTTCGATTGTTGTAGTTGATTATCCCCTTATGCAATTGGTCATAACAGTGATGGCGTGACCTAGAAGAAATACACTGGAAGAATGTTTTGGGAGGAAAAAGGGGGCTAGCAGGGATAGCGAAAGTCGAGACACGATGGTGGCCACGTAACCCTGACAATTATGTTGTTGGTTGGGGATGGGCCTACCTGAGAGGTCATCCTATTGGGCTCATCAGGAAAATTCACATAAGGTGTCGATGGAAAGGAGCGGGGTGAGTAGTGCGGGATGATGTGGAAATGCCACCACATGTCTCAATTGGGAGAAAGGTTCATGCAGGGGTGTAAACCATGAGACTGGAGTGGTCTGGAGATAAAACCTAGAGGATTTTCCCTGGAACATTTCTAATGGTGCAAGAAAAGGAGAATCAAGATTGAAGCATAGGGATGACATGACATGATGATGTGGCACTACGAAATGCACTTATCAATGTTACTATTGACTAGAGGGTTGGTTCACAACCCACAAAATCCTGGACATATAAACCGAAAGAAGGAACAAGAGGTGAAACGGAAAACATCATGGAAATCCTAACAAGATGACATAGAAAGGGTATGTGGTTTGGCGTGCACCTTTGCGGTAATGCATGATTGGTCATGGACTAGCCCACTTGCCAAGTCAGTCTCATGCTAGGACCCTAGCAGAATAAATAAGATCCATATAGGAGGCTACAGGGTGAAGGAAGCAGGACGAAATGGCATGTGGTTGTGGCATACCAATGAAAAAGAGGCCATATAGCCTCACCATCACGCAATCCCGGTAATTGAAACCTAAAGGGAATTAAAGGGCGCTTTTAGGTAGCACTCCATAACGGAATGACCATGATGATGTGGATTAGTTTCATGGAAATCCGCGCAAGCCTTAAAAAGCTCTCATTGGTAGAGAGAGGACCCACAACAAGGTTATCCCGATGTTGTGTTCTTGACAGAGTAAAGAGTCATCCGCAAAAGATGATGCGTCTGGATAATGTGAACAAGCAGTAGCAGTGATCGACAAACAAGCTTAGGCTTATGAGTAGAAAGTAAGAGGGGCCCATTTTCCATGCAAAACTAGAACAGAGAATATGGAAAATAAACAAACGTGCTATTTTGGAATTGCCAAGAGAGGGTAAGCAAGGTGACGTGTTCAGTGGGGCCCAACTGGAAGGAAATTAGCTAATGCGGAGAGCGAAGGCTCATTGGATGTTTGGAAGGCATAGAATATATATACATATACATATATATATACATATACATATACATATACATATACATATACATATAGCATATACATATACATATACATATACTATACATATACAATATATATATATACATATATATATATTACTATATATATTATATATATATATATATATATATATATATATATATAAATATAATATTATAAAATAAAATTATAATATATATATATATATATATATATATATAATAAACATGCATTTACTAACACAGAGTTAACAAAAAAAGGGGTAACTGCCCCATCCCTTTAATGCTAACCTGAGCGGTCAAGTGCCTTTACACTGTTACAAACAATGATGGTGATGATGATCTTGATAATACGAAGCTAGAGGATGATAATTTGTTAGTTGAAATTCATTTTCCAAGTGAAAAGGAAAATGATCGTTAGATGGATAAATCAGATCATAAAATATTGAAGATGAAAGGCATAATAGAATTGTGGCACTTGAATTTGAGATTAAAAGGCTCACAATTGAGAAAAAAGACAAATAAGTCACTTGAAATGTTTGATGAGAAGGAATTTTTCTTCAAATAAGAAACTATTAGATTAAAAACTAGGGTAGAAGAGTCAAGGAGAATTGAAGATGTAATGGGAAGGCAACTTAAAGAAGGAGTTAGTCGTCGTAAAAAACTTGTAGTTGAAGTAGTTTCAACAAGAAAAGAATTAGAAAATAGCAAATATAGATGAATGAAACTATAAGAGATGATGAAGAAGCTTTCAGAAACTCTAAATTAAAGGATGGTAGCAACATTATTAGCAAGGAAGCAAGCAAGAACAAGGGGAAAAATAAGTAATCAAGAAAGGAGCCGAGAAAAGTACCTTCATCAAGAAAATCCTTTGTACCTTTCTTGAGATCTTTCAAGTGCTTAAGTTGTCATAAACTTGGACACATTGCAACAAATTTCATAAGTAAAAGGATAAGATCTTCCTATTATAATATACATAAATATATGTAGCCAAATAAAAATCCCTATCAAGCAAATAATAAAGGAAGATCTCTCCCATCATAAAGATCATCTACAATCTGGTACAACAATTATTTTTATGGCTATTTTTACTCATGTGGTAATGTAGGGTAGATTAGAAATAGAATATAAGCATATATTTCCCCTTTTCTTGGCCACATTTGAGGTTATATGTCTAAAAATCTTGGCCAAATTTCTAAATATTGCAAGTTTACTAGTTTCTTTAAGGAATAATATCAAAAGGTGAAGGTCATTCAAATCCATATAGACAAGAACCCAAAAATAGGTACAAATGTTAGACATTAGCCCATCAAAGTTTGGAAGGAGCAGTAAGAGACTTCTATGAGAAATTGAGGCTTTCATGGTGTAAAGGGGATCATATGGTATCATCTTGGGATTTCATAAAGGATCGTTGAAGGTGCACGCATAGCAGAAGCATTGTGTGTGGAAAAATCGGCATGTTAGGAAGGAGGTGGACAAGGTTTGAAGGTTTGTTTTTAGATCATTGATTCATCTTTGTTTTAGCTTAATAATTATTGGTTTAGACATGGTAACAAAGCATATGAAATAATGTGTATGTTCAAGGTTCTAATCAAGTGCGAGTTGGGTTTTCTACTAGATGCTTGATTGATGTAGTCACTGTTGTATATGATGGGAGATTATATTGTAAGGTCATTCTAAGTTTGTGTTATTGATTTTTATATGTTGCTAGGATTTATGACCAGATTGTGAAAAAAAATTGTATTGCCATAAATTGTGTTAATTTGGTCTGTTGATGACCATCTTTTTGGCATTGGTCATATGCTACGAAGAATTTTATGTTACTAGTGTTGAATCTGCTAAGACTGTAGTGATCTAGGTTTTGATAAAAGGTTTGTGATTGATGAGTTGTTTATAATTTATGTTATGAATATGAGCATGAACGTCTCAGGTAGAGAGTTGTCAAGGCATGGAGATCATGAAAATATGTCACATGTCCACACGGAGCATCTCAAATGCTTCTAGTGGAACAACAATTGATTGTTGGTATTATGATCCCTTGCTAGTAGAAAAAGGAAAAGACAAGATTTCTATGAGCTATTCATGCAGGGGTTATGAATGCTCCTTTTGGTTGAGCATATGGTAATAGAAAATGCTATGGATATCTATGATGATGCTTTATTTGGCCAAGTTAAGAAAGAATGTGCATTGGATTTTGTGTAGCTAAGGTTTGCATGGCAAAACCCTTATTCTTGTTGTTTTATGGAGTAAGATTCTATATTGTTGAAAAAATATTTGTACTCCTTTAACATGTTTATTTGATAGTTTCTCATGTATCGTGTGTCAGTTAGTATGTTGATTAGTTTTTGTGAAAGATAGATATGTTGTGAATGATGACCTCTTTGATGAAAAGATCTGTTGCTCTCCACTATGAATTCATGTTAACTTAGAATTTCGATGCACTTCTTGTCCACTCACAGAGGCTATTGATTATTAAGATATGCTTAGGGTTTTAGTATTTTTTGTGTCGTTGAAAAATATTTTGTGACATAATGGATGATTGTGAATAATGTTTTGCTACTGCTTCAAGAGAATGTTGTTTCGCTGCTTCATATGTTGATTATTTGAATATATGTTGATGACGATGAGTCATGTTATGATGCTTGCTAGCTTGTTATCTAAAGTTAGGGTTTTTGTTGTAGGAGTATGAAGTCTTGAGAAGAACTATAGTTGTATGTCGTTAAGCCTCATTGATGATATAATGCTATATTGATGAGGAGATGTATTGCTAAAAACATCTTGTGAGTTTATTGTATTCTCGTAAGCTGTGCTTTGTCATATTTTTTTCATAGAAGGTTCAGAGTGTGTTACCCACTTCTATTGTTAATGTATAGTTGAATCAACCTTATTTCTGTGTTAGTGTAATGTTTCTACCAAGGTTTGACATATTGTTGAGAAAACTATTGTTGATGAGGGATTTTGTTAATGTTGTTAATAACATGTTATTCACTAGGACCAACTGATTATTCACATTGTGATTGAAGATGTATGAAAAGGAAGGATTAATGTGTATTACCAATGTGTTGATAAAAATCATCATGTTGAGAATGGACAATTGTTATTGTTTGGTTGTATTCCTTGCTAAAATATTAGATAAAGAAGGAAAAGTATGCTTTTGGCATGTTGGTTGCTAATTAGTGTTTTTGTGAGAATGTGTTGGCATGTTTTATCAACCTCAGAAGATGTTACCCTTTGTCATTGATGTCAAAGGGGGAGAGAGAAAGACCAGATGGTTGTCTATTTACAAGAGGTTTCCATCATGCCAAAGGGGGAGATTATTGGCATTACAACAAGTCAACATTAATGTCAAGTCATGATTATTTCATTGTTTGATGATGTGGACACTAAGTGTTTAGTGTGTTGTTGTGGCATGATGTTGGTGCTACAAGAAATTGAACTAATCCTTTGTAGTGGGATGATGATGGTGTTGAAGTTGACAACGAATTTGGGTAGTGATCCTTTTAGGTTTCTAATTTTATCAAGTTTTCGTAGGCTTGTTAGAACATCCACACAACGTTATCGTTGGCTTGTCATGATATACCAATCACAATGTCATAGGATTTCCATTCATGCTCGTGGCATTGCCTGTAAATGAAGAAGAGAAAATGAAAGGTCAAACCAATCAATTTTCCCATGGAATTCCCAGTGATAGAAGCGACTGACTTGATCTACAATTTACATAAGATAATTGATTATGTAATGAGTTCAAATTGGTCTCATAAAGGTGTAAATGCTTTAAAATTCTGAGTGATTGTTTGATTTGGTCATGTAATGCAATAATTTAGTTTCCTTTGGTTTATTTAGAAGTTTGGACAACAAGGTTAAATGTTTGTGATTGTGGGTCTCCTTTTAGTCGCATGGTGTGAAAATTATCTCTTGTAGATGATCGATCTGAGACACGTGAATAATGAATAAAATCTTTGTGAGGTTGTAATCTCATTCAATGAATGACCAAGATATAGGGTGGATATAATTTAATTACTAAGCATTGAAGTTGACTAGACTGCGAATATGTTGTGCATTTGAAGAATATCCCAGTGCATGTTAGAGGCCAAGGACAGAGTGAGTCCATGGAAGATATGCCACTTTGCATCTACCTATAACAGTTAGTGTGTGGTTTTCTATGTATGTAGAGGATGACATAACGAGTGGTTGTACCATTATAGGTCAGAATGAGTGTTCACCTCAGCAAAAGTATAGCCTTGTAGAGTGGTACCAACCTCTTGTTGTATGAAGTGCGATTTTGAGGGTCAATGGTAGCCATAATTGAGAAAAAAATGTTGGAACAAATGTACTGAAGTGTTGGTTTGTGTAACATAGCCACAAAGGGTAGAATTTCTTGAGAATTTTTATGATATTATTTATAAGATTGTGTTGAAAGGAATTATGAATTTGGGGTTATTAGAAAACTGTTGTATCATTCATATGCCATAGATGATTTGAGTCTTCTTGTTGTAGTGCTCATTCACTCTATATAGGAAAATACTTTATATGTATGACTGATCTTCGAGACATCTATTCCATGTACTATTATTTATGCCATGTACACTTGTTTGTGAGCGAGAATTATGTATGGTTAAGTGAGAGGTATTTTTATACAGTGCTATGACTTACAATTGTTGAGTGAGTTTATTGCTAAGGGTTATTTTTGAGGAATTATTTGTTAAGAGTGTTGTCTATTGTATGGTTGAGAGTATGCTTAAGTGTTGAATCAGAGGGACGAGATTGTGATATTGATGCTTAGGTTATGTTAGAGTGAATGTTGAGTCAGTTGTTGTTGTTGAGCCTTGACATAGAGATTATTTTTTATAAGCTTGTATTGATGATTTTTTTGGAGAGAGAAGTCTATGTTGATGTAATAATTTGGGCCCAATCTAAAAATGCATGAAAGGATGACCCATAGTGATTATGGAGGTTGTGGCCTCCAAAACGTGGTGGCCTACTAGCTAGTAGTGGCTAGAAAATCATTTTAGCAGTGTTGGCTCCTTGTTGGTAGTGAAAAATAGAATTTATATAGAGGAGTTGTGGCTCCTAGCTACTTGGGCTAGCACATGAATGTAAAAGATATTTAAGAATAATTAAGAAAAATGAAATAAAGTTGTAGGGTGGTTTTTCTCCCCTTCAGGGTTTCCACCATAAATACTTGTTTCTCATTGTTTGATGATTTTCATGATGTTTTTGTATTTTTTCATGTAATCTTGATTGTTTAAAGATGTTAAACCTAGTAAAAAATGTACAAAATGACACTAGTTATTAACCTCGTAGTGATATGGTTTCCAACATTTATGATTACAACTAGGGATCATGTAAGGTACTTGATATTGTGGCTCAAAGAAGCTCCAAAAATCAACCTGCAAAATATGGAGGTCCCTATCTCGAGTGAAAATTAGAAGGCATGAATTCTCTATTGTCTGTTATGAAACCAGCTCAAGAAAAGGTTAGAAAAGATAGATCAACGCCTTAAAATTCAGCCTCTTCGAGGGGTTAACCTCCTTTACATTACATAAATGAAGAATTCTTGGATGATACAAATGACAAAACCTCCTTTCTATATATAGGAGTCTAAGGAGTCACAATATAACCCAGCCGACCTAACAATAATAATATAAAGCCACAAAAATAACAATAGAGGGATTCTATGGGGCACAGTAATAACAATATGGGGACAGTAGGGGCACAACAATATTAATAAGGGGTACAACTACAATAGTAATGGGGTTATCATTAGTATTATAGGGACCCAACATGCCCCTCTCCTTCAAAAAAGTGTCGTCCTCAACGCTTGAGTAGTTTTGGATGCTTCTGTATAAAATTCTCATCCTCCCATGTGGAATCTTTAGCAGATAAGTTCTTCCACTTGACAAGATACTCTAAAATTGATCGATTTCGTAGTTGTCCAGTTCTTATTTCTGTGACTGCTTCTGGTTCCAATATAATTTTTCTTTCCTCGTCAAGTTCTAGCAATATTGCTTGAACTGGGAGGCTATTGCCTATAACCTTCTTTAAACATGAAACATGGAAAATTGGGTGCAATCGAGAAGCTGCAGGAAGCTCCAATTTGTATGCCCTAGTACCAATATTTTGCAACACCTTGTATGGACCATAATACTTTGGTGATAATTTATTATCCTTCTTAGCTTTCTTGAGGGACATTAGCTTATATGGTTGTAGCCGTAGGAATACCCAATCACCTACATCAAAACTTCTTTCACTGTGATGTTGATCTGCCTATTTTTTCATTCTATTATGTGCCAACACGAGGTTATCCTTTAAGAGTTCGAGGACTTGTTGTTGATGTTCGATGTGATGTTCCACTACTTGAACCTTAGAATTTTCTCTTAACTATGATGTGATGGATGGTGGCTGATACCCATAAAGTGCCATAAATGGGGTCATTTTTGTTGTTGTATGGAAGGAAGTGTTATACCACCATTCAGCCAGAGGCAACCATTTGACCCATTGTGTCTATTTATCATATGCAAAGCAATGAAGATATCCTTCCAAACATTTGTTTACTATCCCATTTTTCCCCTCAGATTGAGGATGATAAGATGAGCTATGAGCTAACTGAGTACCAAGACAAGAAAATAATTTTGTCCAAATATTTCCAGTGAAAATGGGATCTCTATCACTTACAATAATCTTTGGATTTCCATTTAGCTTTTGAATTGTTTCCATAAATGCAGTAGAAACTATACTGGCTTTAAATGGTTGTGATAATGCACAAAAGTGTGCATACTTGGTAAGTCTGTCAACTACCACCATGATGACACTCTTTCCCTCAGATTTGGATAAACCCATGATAAAATCCATTGAAACTTCCTCCCAACGTTGGCTTGGAATGGATAAAGGTTGTAATAGACCCGGGGTCTTAATTATTTCAACTTTATTTTGTTGGCAAACCAAACATTCCGCCACAAACTTTTGAATATCTGATTTACGGCCATCCCAAAAAAAATCCTTCTTAATCCTATGGTAAGTTTTTAAAAATCCTGAGTGCCCTCCTAAGGGAGAAGTGTGCAATTCCATAAGAATCTTTTGTTTGAGTTAGGAATTCTTACAAAGGTATAAACGATCTTTGTACCATAACGAATCATTTTGCCAACTAAATGTATCAGATGTACTGGAATATTGTTGTAACTTTCGAATAAGTGCCCACACTTCTTCATCATTCTTCAATTCCTCCCTTGCTTCGTTTATCTAATCTGGTTGGATAATAGAAATGGCGCACAACAACACTTCCACATCCTGATCCTTTCTTGAGAGTGCATCTGCCACCACATTTTGCTTCCCTTTTTTGTAGATGATTTCAAAGTCATAACCCAACATATTTGTGACCCATTTTTGTTGCTCTTTAGAGATAATATTTTTTCTAAAAAGTATTTAAGGCTATCATGATCCATTTTTACCTTGAAGTGTCTTCCCATTAGGTAGGGTCACCATTTCTTAAGTGCATGTAGTATTGCC
>APFE031044707.1:0-15701 GCA_000404065.3 Pinus taeda
GCCAATGAGTCTGAAATTTACCTTGAAAATCTTTGAACATGGAATCAAATAGCAATGCCCAATCTCCTTCTTGAAACTTTTTGTTGTTGATGTATTTTTCATGCCACTTAGCTCTTTGATGTTGAACTAGATCAATTCTTAAAATTGCTTCTTGTCTGATCACATTTAGCTCATTCAACTACTCCATTCTATGCTTTTGGGCTTCGAATAGATCCATTCCCAATTGAACTGCCATCTTGAAGGTCTTAACTTGGAACTCAATGGGGAGCAAAACATCCTTCCCATAAACAAGTTCATAGGGAGAATGTTCTGTTGTGTTCCTCCATGTGGTTCTGTAGGCCCATAAGGCTTCAGGAAGCCTTTCTGCCCAATCTCTTCTATGTAGATGAACAATCTTGGTAATGATGCCTTCAATTACTTTGTTTGTGGACTTCACTTGACCATTTGCTTGCAGATGGTAAGGAGTGGATTTTCTGTGCTTGACTTGGTACTCTTCCATCAACTTCTCCATCAGTCTGGATGTGAATTGACCTCCCTGATCTATCATAATTTCTCTTGGAACACCAAAGCGAGTAAAAATATCATCATAAAGAAAACTAACAACTAATTTTTCAGTAGCAGAAAATAATGCTTTGGCTTCTACTTATTTAGTGACATAATTAGTACATACCAATATATACTTTTTCTATTTAGATGGAGGATTAATAGGTCCAATAAAGTCTAAAGCCCATTTTTCAAAGGGTTTGATGAGTACCTAACATTGTAATGGCATCTCATTTGAGGGGGTAGGTTTCCCTACGCTTTGGTAGCTGTCACACCTTTCGACATATTGTTTTGCATCTTTAAAGAGGGACGGCCAATAATATCCTAAAGAAAGGATTTTATAGGTTGTCCTCTTGTCAGCAAAGTGTCCACCACACAGTTCATCATGACATTCTTTGAGAATATCAGGCATTTCATTTTCCATGAAACATCTTCCAATCACAAAGTCTGGCCCTGTTTTAAAGAATTCGTTAGAAATCCATGAATATCTTGAACTCTCCTGAATAGTATTTCTTCTTTCACTAGGAAATAAATGTGGAGGTAGTTTCCCTGTAACAAAATAGTTAGCCATATCTGCAAACCAAGGAGTCTTAGTAGTTACTGCAAATAAGTATTCATCAGGAAACTTATCCTCTACAGGAGAGTCTTCTTTAATATTTTGAATCCTAGACAAGAAATCAACTACTGTGTTTTGTTTTCTTGGTCTATCTGACACAATAATATTGAATTCCTGCAAAAGGAGGAGCCACCTTGTAACTCTTCCATTAGTAACAGGTTTGTTCATTAGATATCTAATTGCAGAATGATAAATATTGATAAAAGTTTCATAGGCTGTTATATAGTGTCTGAACTTATTAATTGCATGAACAACAGCTAAAAACTCTTTTTCAATCACAGTATAATTCAACTCAGGGGGAGTCATATTTTTACTACTATAATAAATGGCCTAAGGAACCAAATCGTTTTGTCCCAACATAGCTCCTAGAGTTGTATTTGGAGCATCTGTAGAAATATGGAAAGGAAGTTCCAATTTAGTCCTCTCAAGATAAGCGCTTTAGATATTCTTGTTTTCAAAGCTTCAAATGATGATTGGCAATCAGGACTCCATTTGAATTCATAGTCTTTTCTAAGAAATTTGAAGAGTGGAGATGTTATTTTGGTAAAATTTTCTATAAATTTTCTATTATAACTAGTAAATACTAGAAGAATTCTAACATCTTTTTGACAATTTGGAATAGGTAACTTGGAGATGACTTCAACTTTTGATTTATCGACTTTAATCCCATCCCCTGAAATATGATGTCCCAAAACAATGCCTTCATTAAACATCATAAAGCATTTTTCATGGCTTAATGAAAGGTTTGTTTCTTTACATCTTATAAGGACTTTTTCCAAATTTTCTAAGGCTTCTTCAAATGTATTACCATAGACTGTAAAATCATCCATATACACCTCTACACAATCATGGATTAGATCAGAAAAAATTCCTAGTACTGCTCTTTGGAATGTTGCGGGTGCATTGGATAATCCAAAAGGAAGCACTTGGTAGGCAAAAGTTCTCCATGGATAGGTAAATGTGGTTTTATCTTGATCTTTAGGTGCTACCTGAATTTGATTATAACCACTAAAACCATCTATAAATGAAAAGTACTTTTTGCCTGCTAATGTATCTAATACTTGATTAATAAAGGGCAAAGGAAAGTGATCCTTCAAAGTTGCTTTATTCAATTCCCTACAATCAATGCACACCCTCCATTTACCATTCTTTCTGGGTACTATAACCAAGGGGGAAACCCATCAGCTATCCAAAATTGGGTAAATGAAGTTTACATTGAGTAGTTTTTGGATCTCTTCATTCACAATCTCCCTAAGATTTGTATTCATCCTTCTCTGAGGTTGTTTGATTGGTCTACTATTTTCATCAATATAGATATGATGGATGCAAGTCTCAGGGTCAATACGTTTCATATCAGTATGCTCCCATGCAAATGCAGCAGAATGTTTTTGCAAGATTTTGGTTAGCTCTTCTTGTTGTAACTTTTCCAAATTTTTATTAATATTCTATGTTTTACCTGGAAAAATTTCAACTGTAGAACTGCCAAACTCTTCCATGGAGTAGAGAGACATTTGCCTTGATGACAAATATTCGATATCAGAATCTAACTGAAATTGTGTGCGGTCATATTATGAAGATGTTTCAAAATTTTCTAATGTATTCAAGATTTGACTATCTTCACTAACTTCGGAGAGAGTAAAGATAGGTTGTATAGTATCTTCATCATCGACCCATTCGTTGTCTCCTACTTCTGTAATGGCTTTTACTGGAGGATACAAAGTGAATTTCTTTGTTGAACTACCATCAGAAATGTACATGTCCCTAGATCTACAACTAATAAAAGCATCAGCTGTGGCTAGCCAAGGTCTTCCTAAGATGAGTGGGTGCCCTCCTAGATTACTCTTGGGAGTAAAAATCATGCAATTTACTAGATATTCCCAAGAATCTAAGGAGACCGAAATATCTTCTAGTACACCATCTGGTTTACTGATCTATCTGCAAGTTGCAGTAAGGTAGGTGTAAAAAAACGATTAGGAAGTTTAAGCTGTTCCACAGTCTGTCTACTCATAATGTTTATAGCAACCCCTAAGTCAATCAATGTATTTGGAATTTCTATCCCATTTATGTGTGTCTTGACAAGTGGACTACCTAGATCCACATATTTCTGCATGGTAATATTTCCCATCATGATATCTACTATTTTTCCTACCAGGGGGATTCTTTTTGTGTCTCTTGGTTTCCTACCTGGTATTTTGATACTCAACTCCTTTATTGTTTTTGCTAGAATAGGAATCTCTCTAATGGCTTGTAGCAAGGGAATCTTGATACAAACATTCTTTAATTCATCTAAGAAATCATAGTCACGCAACAAAATTTGTTTTTCCACCCCCTTGTCAATTTGCAATCTTTCAGGAAAAGGAAGTGTGGATGTAGATACAAGTTGCTCAACTATAGGAATTGTGGGGGTTAACTTTTTTTGTTTTTATGTTTGAATGGTTGGGTTTTGAAGGGATGCTTCTTCAAAACTTTTATTAACTTTAAGAGAATCATCCTCAGAAACATCTTTCTCTTGAACATCTATAGAAGGTTTTTCCCTTTCTAAAATCCTACCAGATCTAAGTTTAACATCATTAAGATCTAGAGGAACAACCATTTAGGTAGGAAATTGTTGTCCTTCTACCATGTAAGCATTCTAAGGGTTTTTTTTGTTGGGATTTGGTAATGGCTGGGCTGGTAGTTGATTTGGCTTTTATTGAAATGGAATCAAGAGTTGAGGATTTTTATTTGGTTGAGAAGGTTTTTGTTGTGAAAATGGCAATGAAAGTTGTGGATTTTATTGTTGATTTTGTGGGATACAATAGCCCTGAAAAAATGGAGGATATTGATAAAATTGAGCAAATATCTCATAAGGATTTTTTACCCCTTGTGCCCATGATTGAGATTGATACTGATTTTGAGGTTGGGGCCAAGGTTGTTGCCAAGAATTCCAATTTGGTGGGGGCTGAAAATTCATAGGATTGTTAAATCCTTGATTTTGTTGCCCTTGCCAAGGTCTCCTTGAAACAAAACAAAGAGATTCTGTTGAATTTGGGTCCTCTTGAAAAACAGCTTTGAGTCCTGGGATTGAAGGACAATCCATGGTCTCATGACTTTCTGAGAAAATCATACATGTTTCTACAACTTTTGCATCAAAGGGACATTCCCTTAGAGCATGTTTCTTTCTACATTTTGGGCAAAAGATGGCTAAGGCATCTGCTTCTGTTTTCTACTTGTTTTGAATTTTAAGGGTGTCTAGTTGTTAACTAAGGCTCCTTAGAATGTTAGTTTTAAATTCATCAAGCATATTTCTAATCTCTACCCTACTTACTGATCCAGTTGAAGATTTGTTTGCTCTAATAAGAGAAGGATCTCTAGGCCCTTTTCCAGTTTTAGATTTTCCCCTTTAGAGATGGACACATAGTTCTACTATGTCATGTAGTGGAAGTTGAGAAATGTCTCCCTTCCCCATCATGTTTAAAATATCTATCCATTCATCTCTAATGGCTTTCAATAGAAAGGATTTCAAGGTTTCCTCATCTAAATTGCTCATTTTCGCTCTCTTTAAGTTGTATTCAAATCTTTCAAGTAAATCCTCCAAGTTCTTATCTTCTTTTTGCATCATTTTGAATACCTCATCCTTATGATTAGTGGGCATACAATAATCTAGATATCTATCCAAAAATGTTTGCTTCATATCATTCCAAGTCCTAATAGATTGAGTGACTAATCCCATGAACCATTTTAAAGCAGCCCCTTTTAATGTTGAAGGAAAGAGTTTGAGTTTTTGAGAGTCTTCTAGATAGTCATAGGTTGGCATAAGACTTCAAACTCAAATAGAAATGTCTCAGGATCCTCACTTCGCAATCCATAAAATTTTCAGAGGATAGATAATGAAATGTTTTTCATTGTTTTATGGGTTTCCTCATCAACTATAGGGAATCCAAATGAGTTATCTTGTCCCCTATTTCCCCCATTATTAACTCTACCTCCTCCATTGTTAGCTCTACCACCACCTCCATTATTTCCTCTACCTCTACCTCTAGCCCCTCCTCCAAATAGTGGAAATTATCCATCTAGCACTTCTTCTACCATGATAGTTTCCTCAGGGTCTTCTGGTTCTTCCATTAATGGTTGTTGAGAGAGAGTCTCTACCACTTCTTCTTTTAGGTCAGATTTAGTAGATAGTGTTGGAGAATCTTCTAATTCAGTTGCTGCCCCTTGGATTCCAGGAATCCTAAAGCTGGGAGTATGAGTCTAGGATGGAGGTGTATTTTGTCTATGACTTGAAGTAGCTGGAGTTGTAAAAATCGAATTTTTGGCCCTAGCTATAAACCTTCCCCTAGAATCTCTTGCTCTATGCATGTCATTTTTTATTTATTTTTATTACTAATTTTTTTTAATTGCGCTAATAATCCTTTTTCTGATCTTCCAGATTACACTAGGTGCAAGAAGAGAGCATACCCAAGAAATTATTAAACTAATAACTCTCTTTTCTGATCCTCCAGATCACACTAGGTGTAGGAGGAGAGCATACTTCAAGAAGTTATCGATTTTTCTCTATTTTTTTCATTGTAAGAGATAGGCTATGTAGTTACACTTCCCCGGAAATGACACCAAAATGTTGGGTCAATTTAGTATGTCCTAAATTGCTACATAAATTATGAATCCGGGAGTCGTAAACTGATGAAGTGTGGCGCACTGTATGTGCAAGACAACCTCTTTCTTACTTTATTGCTTTCAGTTTTTATCTTGTTTTTAGGGGTTTTGTTCTTGTTGTTCTCCTAAAGTGTCTAATGCAAATGGAAATCCTATGCTAAGGTCTTAAGAATACGTTTAAAGGTCATGTATGGATGTAGAATTTAAGACAAGGTTTATGCCTTTTATGGTAATTTCCAAACATAGCACTTCAAAGATCTCAAAACATGCTATTTATAAAATCAGAACTTTGAGCAGGAGTGTAAACATGTAGCTACTTAAATCAAGAAAAATATGAAGTACTAAACATGAGGTTACTTTCTTTGCTATCCATCTAATTACATAAATAAAATCTAAATTGCTGCACTTAAAACCAAAATAAAGAAACTGGAAACTAGTCACTGATTTCACCCATAATTCCGATATTTCGTTAATTAACTTCTAAAATGGGGTTAAGCTAAAAACACTGTAAATAATGTCATATGGCATGAAAGAATGAAATTCAAGCTATCTACTTGCAGATTAATGAAAGAAAAATCAATTACTTCACCTACAATCCAATAGCTCGCCAATTAACTTCTAAAAGGGGGTTAAGCTAAAGGCACCGGAGATAATGTCATGTAGCATACAGAATTGATATCTAGACAAGCTACTTGCAAATTAATGAAAGCATAATCAAATTACTTCACCTACAATCCGATAGCTTGCTAATTAACTGCTAAAATGGGGTTAAGCTAAAGGCACCGGAGATAACGTCATGTAGCATAAAGAGCTGATATCTAAATTGTCTACTTGAAAACTAATGAAAGAAAAGTCAAAATTACTTCACCTACAATCTGGTAGCTTGCCAATTAACTTCTAAAATGGGGTTAAGCTAAAGGCACTAGAGATAATGTCATTTAGCTTGAAGAAATTGATATCTAAACTAGCTAAAAGCAGTAAACAAATTTCAAGCATGACAATTGGAATTAAAAGATAAAGTAGAGCATAGGAAGTAGGTCTCATATCACTACTTGATGTAAAAACTATATTAAAAAGCTCAAGCATAACCTATCCAGAAATGCACTGATCAGTGTTAGTGAAAAATATAACAATGCTACAACAATGCTGCGAAAACATGTACAAGAATAAAATGATTAATACCATAAAAAAATCATGAGAAATATAAAGTTGAAATAAAAGAAAACATGGATGAAAAACTATACAAAAATGAAAAGAAAAACCTTAGTCAGCAGGGGCCCTCTGCACAACCTTGGCTTAAAACGTTGTCACCTCAAAATCACACTTTAAACAGTCATAAGAAAACAGAGTTTTTGTATTGCAAAATGGAGAATATGTCTTCTCGTTACAACAACAAAGCTAATGCTAAAACAACAACATCAAGACTAACTACTTGCATTGCAAATGCTTATACTTATAGGAGAAAAGATAACTATCTTTTGGAGAGAAATCTTTAGCAAAGGACACGTGGACATGACATAATCTGGCAGTTTAGGCTTTTGGTTGCCATAAACATTAAATCTATGAAAGGTGGGTGTTAGATTGCATCATGGAGATGGCCTGCAGATGGCAAAAGTGGATCCATGAACCCAGGAACAGTTTTGGACTTTTTCACGTGCTGGAATAGAGTTTGATGGACGTAGGACTCTTCTGTTGACCATCCCTTGACCGATGCCTTTCTTCACAAATTCTGCTAAACAGATAGGACCTTGTCCATGTATGGATGATTTCTGAACTACCCATGTGCCTCGTTTCTCCTACTGACACCTGTAACCTACAGAACAATAAAAACAACCGCGAAATTGTGAGTCAGCTGCGGAAAGTGGCTACATTCTGTAACTGATGAACAAAATCTAAATCAAATAGCACACACAAGAATATAGTTTGAAAACCACTTAAATGCACTCCTATAATCAATATGCAATAATCTTTGATAGCTTATGAGGCATTGATGTGGGAAAATGGAAGAGAAAAGGTTTAGAAAAGTATGTAGAAGAGAGGTCGTTCTAGGGCTCAACAGAAGCTCGACATTTTAAAGTTTCGATATTCTACATATTTATATATCTTTAATTAATTTTTCAATGCACATCAAATAATTGTCATTGAAAAAACAATATTTTTTAACAATTGACATAAAAATAAACATTTTGAACATAAATATAACTAAAAAATTACACATTTTGATAATTTTTGCTAGAAATGACATGTCAAAATCACAATTTTATAGGAACAATTTAACAAGAGATGGTTAAATAATAGTTTTTTTTTATGAATTTCATGTCAAATAATAATAACAATCATAGTTTTTTCTCAAAAAATAATGATTCACATAAAAATTAAAGTGAAAATCATATCATACAAATATTGAATATATAACAACATTAACTTAATACATATTCTTATCATAAAATGTCAAATTCAAAACATTACAAGTATAACTAATTAATAGTTACAAAAAATGAGCTTAATTTCCAATCATAACTTAAATTTAATCAACAATATCATGTAATCCAAACTCTTCATTCTCTAGAGTTTTATAATTGCCTTCTTCCACAATATTTTATGCTTCATTTTGCTCATTTTCCTCTTCTAATGGATCTTTGATGTTTGCGAGTCTCCCAATGTATGCCTTTCCAATCATTCCATCTAATATTGGTTGAGTTTCCTTTTCCTTTTTCACCACACGTGATTCATTAAAATCCTCTTTCCTCAACCCAATTTCTTGCATTGCATCTTGAAGAAATTGAAGAGCATTAATTCTTTGCGAATAAATTTGCATTGTACTAGATCTTTTTCAATGACAATTCAATTTCTTCATTTTTGTAGGCAACATGCTAGTTTTGTACCTAATTATCAAGCACAAAAGAAACAATGAAGTAAATTTGTATAATGAAATATAAATTAAGAAAGAAGATATTGAAATTCAATTCTATATAATAAAAATTACTTGAGCCTAGAAATAAATCCAAAATCCAATTTCCTTCATTTGAACATAAGTCTATAAGATAGTTAATCAATGACTATTGTTTTTTATAAATGTTAAATATCTCTCCTTTTGCTTCTTTATCTTCATATGTTAGTTTTTTCACAACAACATCAAAAACTAGTACTTTGTTATGACTCTTTCCATCTACCCGATTAAGAAGCATAAACCTATAGCTCTCATCTTTTGTCCAACTATCAATATGGATGAAATCACAATCATTTATAATTGGTTGATCTTCACGGTTAAGAAGATTTGACTTTTTCCTGTAACATGAAATAGTAAAAGTTCAATTAACTTATACATAAATGAATTTTTTAACATTAATCAAACATACAATTTCAACATCTTACCATGTAAGTTACATCCTTGAGTTTGTTTTCCCCTTGAATCTTGTCAATAACATTGCAAATTGTGTGTCTGAACAAAATGTCACAAATATCCATAATGGTGATGATACGACTTCTACAAATCTTGCAACCACTTTACTAAGAGCTTGAAATCGTAAGGGTCACTATCATAGTCAATGTTTGGGATATTGAAACCATGGAGAATATCTACAATAACTAGGGAATAATATCTTTTAGGTATGGGTTTAGCAATGTCTTCAAAGTGTTAAGTTATGGTATGTTCTATGCTTATAATAGTTTACTTCTTTTTCTTATTATATTCCACAGATTAGCAATCACATGTACATAAAGTAAAGTGCAGATAGAACATTAAACGGTTGACAGAAAAAAAGCCAAGACAAGAGACACAAGATGTGGCGTCTAGCCAGAGACAAACCCCATAATGTGTGGGGAAACCCTTTGATCAAATCTTCTTTTATCTTCAATAATTCAGTAGAGAGAAATAGTACAATAAATCTGATTCATATCAGTAGTAGCAAACCCTGGATCAGCAACATCAACATTAGCGGCTTCATTATCAAACTAGGGCAGATGATATCTCACAAACCGACCATCGGATTGATTTCATTCCACCACCAAACGTTGCAGCTTCCAAAGGAGGTTCAGATGAACTACAACACAGTTCAGATGAGGAGATATTCTAAGCTACGCAGGTCAATATTTACTTCTGCAGTTGCAGCTTCAGTTTCAGCGGTTTCCGGCTTCAAACTAGGGCAGTCGATATCTTGCAAACCATTTGTCGGATTGACTTAATTCCACCACCAAAAGTTGTGGCTTTCAGAGGAGGTTCAGATGAACCTACAACGCAGTTCAGGTGAGTTGATCTTTTAGGCCACGTAGGTCAATCTTTACTTCTGCAGTTGTAGCTTCAGCTTCAGCAGTTTCCGGCTTCAAACTAGGGCAGTCGATATCTTGCAAACCATTCGTCGGATTGACTTCATTCCACCACCAAAATTTGCAGCTTTCAGAGGAGGTTCAGATGAACCTACAACGCAGTTCAGATGAGGAGATATTATAGGCCATGTAGGTCAATCTTTACTTCTGCAGTTGCAGCTTCAGTTTCAGCAGTTTCCGGCTTCAAACTAGGGCAGTCGATATCTTGCAAACCATTCGTCGGATTGACTTCATTCCACCACCAAAAGTTGCGGCTTTTAGAGGAGCTTCAGATGAAACTACAATGCAATTCCAAAGAGGAGATATTCTAGGCCACGCAGGTCAATCTTGGGATCTGCAGTTGCAGCTTCAGGTTCAACAGCTTCCGGCTTCACATGTGTGAGAGAGAGACCCATTTCTGCATAGTAGAGAAGAGACTCATTTCTGTGCAGTAGAGAGAGAGAGAAATATGTGATGAGAAGAGTGAGTGTAAATGAGGAAAATTCCTCTTATATTTATACACAACGTTGGTGCTTGAATAGATGCGACTGTTGGGCTTCTGAGCCTACATGAGTTGTAGGTCGGCTTGATAATAATTCCATAATCAAAATAAATTCATATCTCCATTAATACTTATCGGAATCGGATGATCATTATATCAATCCTACACCTCTCGACGGGAGGAATCTATTAAAAATATTATGAGCCATGAATAAGAGGACCCACATGAAGTTTTTCCCTGGTTTACAGTTTTAACACAAAGACACCTTATATTCCTTGATATTTAATAGTGTCAAGGCCATTCCAAATGAAATGAGTAAGAGTTGGATCAAGTTCAACATTCTTAAGACGCTTATTTCTCAGCCTTTCGATCTTAATTTTTTTAATAAAGCTTATGAAAGTATCTAGTGCTCCATTTGCATCCTTCCTCATCTTTAATAAAATAAAGAAATATATGTATATGCTATAAAATAAAAATGATATACAAATGAATAAAAATTAATGTATAAATTAACATATCTTTTTAAATGCAAGATAAAATCTTTTGGTGTTGATGTAGAACTTGAATCTTGGTAGTTGTGTACAACATCATCCCAACTATCTTCATTCAACACTTTAACCATTTGTTCTTGTATTTTCATGTAAACTTTGCGATTTAATAGATAAAGTAAAAAAAATTAATATAATGATATGAATAAGAAATACTACCAAGAACAATATGTTATGTTTAAAAGAAAATTATAATCTAGAAATAAGTAAAAACAATTCAACAAACTTACTTTTGAAATTCCTCACACATTTTGTCCAATGATAATTCCACTAACTCATATGAGATAATATTTCTTTGACAAGCTTTTCATCATTCACTTCTTGCAATTCTCTCCAAGGTGTGATAGTCATATCTTTGGAAGCTACTTCATTTCATGATCTAATTTACTGCTACTACATATCAATGGTTTAGACCTTTTGATGTTCTGTTTTTTAATGCCAATGTTCTCCCACATGCTAAAAATCTCATTAATCAGTTCCCATATCTCTCCAGTTCTAAATGCCGACTGAAAAATGTTATCGATAGTTCTAAATATATCAGAATTTACTTTGTCGCCTTTTGAATTGATTTTTTCCTCAGTTTAATAGCCTATTTCGATACAACATTCCTTTCGAAATTCTAGAGTAACATTTATCTTATCCCCATCACATTTTTCCTCAAATTCATTATGAAAAAATCTAACCCTTTGGATGAAATTCATAGACATCCTATATTCATTATTTTTATTATGATCCCATGCCAATAATGTTTCTTCTGTATTTGACAAACCAACATAAATGATACATTTCATTATTTCAAAATGTTGGTTATTGAGATATTCCTCCATCATTTGCCTTTGAGCTTCTATCAAATTAATAACATAATAATTGTATTCAAAACATTTTGGCTTACCAAATGCTTCTTTTTTGGGAACTTGAACTAGATCAACAAGAAGCACATAATTAACCACATGAGCATATGGATTGTACCTCATCAATGTTTTCAAGTTGTGAACATGTAGGTGGTGTGGCCTTCTGATTTGATATTTAAATTGTCCTTCATTTGGATTATAGATTTGTCTCACATTAAGTTGAAATGTATGACTACCCTCAATTAAGTTTGTCTTTGCCAAGTTATGTCAAATAACATTTTATTTTGTTTTAATAATGCCATCCTCTAAATCAGCTACTGGTGTAATGATTTCTCTGCTCTCTTTCAAATTTTCACTAGGATCTTCACCGTTGGCCTTGACTATTTGAGAATGATCAAATTTAATTTTCTTCCTCGTCTTTTCTTCTAGATACGTAACATTCTCATCATTGACTAGAGCAGAGACATTCCTGGGCATTTTTACTTTTTGTCTTTTATGGTTGTTCTCCTTACTAGCATCAGTTCTAATGTCATCCTCAGTAATGGCAACATATTCTTCAACGTTAGCTTCAACTTCCTCATATTCAAAAGTAACATGTCTACCTATTGTAGATTTATCCACTATAGACATTCTTTGTTGATCCATTTGATGTAGTTTTGTAGCATCATGAATTACTATTTTTTTCTTGTTTTCCATATCTTCTTCTAACCCTGAGTAGAAATTACTGACAACATTCATGTTATCTTTCCCTATGAAATGAGTGTCTCCCAACATAATTGAAATATTTTCAATAAAATTCTGTCAAACAAAATATCTTAAGCCAATAAAAACTAAGTTATAAAATTATAATGACCCAATTACAATAACGCAAAACACATAAATATAAATAATAATACTTACCATATCTCATGCAACCTCATTTATGATTTGTTTACACATCTTTGTAGATTCCTTTTCCATGTCATACATTGACATTGACAATGATAACTGATATTTAATCTTGTCATGTGACTTAGGTGGTTTTGTAAGTACATAAGCAATGTAAGTGTCTGGTATCAAACAAATGTCTATGACTTTTCCCAACACCTCATAAAGTCCTCTATTGTCAGCGATATCAACACATAGGTATATCTTTAGATGTTGTTCGCCTTCTCTATCTTTCACATACCATACATTTTCTATAAGCTTCACTTAATTTGATTTCTTGCAGTATGACATCATCTTCTTATCACTTGAGGAACTTGATAGATTTGTAGTTATTAGCTCAGGTTTGGTTCATTCAACAGTGTTTTTTGAGGATCCAACTTTAATTTTAGTAGTCTTTGGTTGAAAAAGATTCACAAAAATCTTCCTTGATGCCATTTTCCTGCAAAAAATATACACATATATATAAATCAGTAAATTACAAAAAAAAAAACAATAGCTTAAATAAACAAACAAAATGAAACAAAATCTAAAAATGATAAATAATCATAAATCATAAATAATTTTGTAAAACATAACCCTTAAAAAAAATAAAATTAAAAATTAAAAATTAAAAAAATGTAGCCCCCTCCCGCCCCACACCTGGGGCCCATTGGTCCCGTGGGGTGGAGGCCTGATTCTTAGAATTACTTGTCCACCCCAACGCACCCGATGGACCGCGGGGGTGTAGGACCGATTCTCACATCCCCTCTTTCTCCATCCCCATAGCCCACTGGGTACATGGGGGTGGAGGCTCAATTCTAAGAATCAATCCTCCACCCCCACGGGCTCGTTGGGTCATGGGAGTGGGGTAGGAGGGGCTACGTGGAACCCTTCCAGACCCACCCTCATGACCTAATGGAATCATGGGGGTGGTGGCCTAATTCTAAGAATCTGGTCTCCACCACGACGAGCTTAATGGGCCACGAGGGTGAGGCGGAGGCACTGCATGGGGGTGGATTCCCAATTCTCAGAATCGGGCCTCCACCCCCATAGGTCTATTGGGCCATGGGAGAAGGGCAGGAAGGGGTTGCACACAAGAACTCCTGCCACACCCCCACAACCCAACGATCCCGTGGGGTCATAGGGGTGGGATGGGAGGTGGGCTGAACGCAACCCCCTCCCACCCCACTCCCATGGCCCAACAGTCCCGTGGGGTGATGGGGGTGGGGTGGAATGGGGATGCATGCAACACCTCCATCACTAACCCCATGGCCCAATGGGCTTGTGGTGGTGGAGGCTCATTGGAGACCTATGGGGGTGGAGGCCCGATTTTGAGAATCGACATCCACCCCCACAGGCCCGTTGGGATGTGGGGGTGGGACAGAAGTGGGCTGCACGCAACCCCTCTCATCCCACCCTCATGGTCTAACAAGCTCGTGGGGCTGGAGGCCCAATTCTAAGAATCAACCCTCATCTTTGGCAGGTTGGGCCACGGGGTTGGGTGATGCCGGTGGTACACAATCGAGCCCAATAGTCCCACTACGGATGTAGTGGCCTTCTCCCTATTATGAGTTTGTCGGGTAAGCTTCACTCATCTAAATTTTTAATTTCTTAAAAAAAAAACTAAATTTCGTTAATAAAAAGTTAGATATTATTTTACTGGAATATGTTTTTGGTTTGGTATTTTACACGAAGATAGCAACCCAAATAACACATAACTACTAGTAAACCTATTCAAGTTTAAAAGTTACAAACAATAAAAGGGAAACTAACCTTTCAAATGTGATAATATTTCGTTGAATATGTTGTCAATAGCAATGTAGATGCTCCACAAAATTGCTCCAAGTATTTTAGTGAACCTCGAAAAGCCTTGATGTGATGTGAGGAATAATGATAATAAAATTTATTATATAGCGGAAATTATGGAATTTTTTTTGCCACGTGGTGAACGTGAGATTAATCTGGTTTTATAAAAGCTTTAACATATAAGCCTTGTTACGAAGATATAGTAAATTATGATGAATCGAACATTACTGAATTTTTTTACTGCATGGTGAATGTGGTATTATTTTTTTTAATAAAAACTTAACATATAAATCGTGTTATGGCAATATACCAATTTATTTTAAATATGTGATAGAAGATATAATAAAAATTAAAAGAAACATTCAATTATCTAGTAAATGCTATATAGTTTAAGTAAAAAATTAATTTAGGTAAAAGATTTAATTTACAATTTTAATTTAAAGATTTAGTTTAAAAGATTAATTTCATAAGAAAATAGTTAAAATTTTTCAATAAATTGTAGAAGAAAATTATGGAGGAAAATAGATGAAACAAAATTTTTGGAGGGAATTTTTTTTGTGAAAATTTTTAGAGGGAAACTTTGGATGGAAATTTTCATTCTTTAAGCTATATATTATCATTAGAAGAGAGTGAATTTGTATCATCCAACCTCTTCTATTTGAAAGGAATGGATTATACTGATAGTGAAGTTTCACTTTGTGAAGCATCAACATCTTCGTCACGTAACAACTCTATTCGTATTGATGAATATAAGGGAAATTCTTCCACTATGAAAATTTTCAATTAGTCATAATCCTAAGGACTATGAGAGAAACAGTGATGAAGGAAAGGATGAAGAATTTCAAATTGTCAGGCCAGGAGTAACTCCAGGAAAACTAATACATTTATTCGTTGAACCAGCTATCTAATATATACAAGAATGTGATTGTTCAGTTCATCTTCTCGATGACTGTTCACATTCAGTTCCCCAATCACTGAGGATTAGGTGT
>APFE031044717.1:0-16773 GCA_000404065.3 Pinus taeda
TTAGGACCATTCTTTTTAGGATACTGCTTCTTAGGATTCTTTGAATTTGGTTGCTGCTGGGCGGCTAAGGTTTTCTTAGAAGAGTTTTGAAGATTAAGAAGACCAAGATGTAAGAGCTTTTCTTGTTCTCTTATTAAATAATCACAAAAGGCATGAAAAGAGGGGGACTTGTAGTCTTGTCCTTGAGAAATAAAGGTTTCTCTAGTAGAATGGAAGTTGGAAACAAACATAGAGTAGGCTGGTCCCAACTTAGTAAGAATGGAATAGATAAGGCTACCATGTTCTTTCTTAACCTTAACACCTTCCAAGAGAAGTCTAAGGGTCTTGAACTTGGACAAAAAATCTTTAATGGAAGAAAAATTATTGGGGTCCAATGTAAGCAACTTATTTTCGAGTTGATGGGCTCTAATTCCATTTTTAATTCCAAAAAATTTAGTGAGTTGTTTCATTGCTTCATTAAGAGTATAAAGTTTTGTGATATGGAATGTAAGGTCTGGAGAAATAGACATTCCTATCAACCCATGTGCCTGATCTTGCCTGTTTTCCCATTTGGTTTCCTTATCTTCATCTTGAAGTTTGGTTTCTTTGCCTAAGGCTATTCTATAAATACCTTTACTTCTAAGTAAATCCACAATGTAGGACCACCATTGGAAGTAGTTGGTGTTGTCAAGAATAACTTGGCATGGACTTTCCATTTAACAAAAACTGAAGTTGTAGATGTTGAAACTAAGTGTTCCAATGGAAAGACATCGAAAAATTAGGCTAATTAAAAAAAATGGCTCTGACAATGGCTTCCGGATGAAGAAGTTATGGCTTTTGGAAGAAAAGTTGTTGAAGATTTCGACGAAGCGCGCGAATGTGTGCAAATGAATGATAATGTTATATTTAAAAAAAAAATATTCCCCCTTTCCAAACATAAATCTAATTAGCTCACTTAAAAAAAATTATGTAACTCACTTTTATAAATAAGTGAAAGTCACTTTTACAATGGTACTTTATGAGCTACCCACTAAATTGTAACTTAAATAAAAGATAAAGGGACTCTAGAATTATAAGTGACTCACTTTTATAATGGGTGAGAACACTTTTACATAAAGTAACTTTAAAACATAAACTACATGTGCTTTTTGAAAAGTAACTCAACAAAAAGAAAGACTTGAACCCAAGACCTCTATTCTCATAAAGTAACTTTGGACCAAGTGAGCTAGTTTAAAAGGTTAGTAATTTTTGGAAAAGAGGAAGGGACAATTGTTTTTAGTCACTGAAGCTTTGGGGTGTCTTCTTACTTGAGAAAGCTCTTTTTTTACCTACGAAACAAAAACCACAAAACCCAACATGGACATATAACAAAAAAAAAACCTTATGGTTTGAAGTTATCTTTACCTGGAAACTAAAAATTCCCCTCAATGTTTTTGATTTTCCGAGATCACACTAAGGCACAGTGGAAAAAAGCATATGCATGTGAAAAATCCTTCCTTCTTGTTTCTGATTTGCCCAAATCGCACAGAGTCGCGGGGCAAAGAGCATATGCATAAATGAAAGTTATAGATATGGTAATAAAAAAACAGAGAGGTAAATAAACCGAATAAATGGAGAGATGTATAGCTAGAACTGCAAATAAACATTGTATACCTCCAAGTCTTAAAAATGGCGTAGTTAGGGCTACCGGAAACCTTTTTGCGTGAAACGAAAGGGGTTCCTCACTGGAAAAGATTCTCCTAACACAATAGAGTAGTCCTCTCGGCCTGAAAGCAGTCAAAAATAGTATATCTAGGAAACGAAAATCAGATGTAGCTGTACCGGCTTCAAATTTGGATCACCAATGGATGCGGACCTCAAATAGCTTTGGTACCATGTAGGAGTTTACAGGGTAAGTTCATCAAACAAAACACCAAAGGACACTGCTCATAAATAGATCACATATCAATACACCAATATTCTTGACATGGTTAAAACCCTCAAAGAGGGAAACAATCCACAGCCTGAGCCAATGTGACCACTTTAGGAAATTTATTAATAAAAGAATGAAATTTTACATAAGCTTCTCTCATGAATGGTTACCCTACAAATGACCCTCTGTGCTCTTTAAATAGAGATCATGGACCAATCGGGTGTCAAGCCATGGACCAAGTGTCGATAATATCGAGGAGAGAATGAATCGTTGGATCTCTTCATGTCTAGAACATATCGTGACCGTCGGATTGTAAGTTACAAAAGTAAATAGTAAAGAAACACAATTTACCTAACTCTACACTAGACCAAGTTATAATTAACTATTTCCTATGTGTCAGAATATCCTAACACTAGGAGTAACCTTTATTAGCATATTAGCAATCGGCAAGGTCCCAAGGCACATACTTATGTTTATCGGGGAGTTTCTAGGCTGAGCACTGATATCACAGATCGGTGATCGCAGGCGCAAACGAGTGCACACCAGCGCAGGGCTAGAACCTTCATCGAACATCGATATCGCGGGATTCTTCGAAGAACTAGGCTTTAATGTTAAAGTGTCGGTGGCGGGGCAGAGATGCGAAATAACATTAACAAAGTAAAATGAGGGAAAAATAGGAGTGGGCGGTCCCATTTCTCTCTTCTCCATGTGGTGGTATGGCACATCGCATGTTGACGATTAGTAGGACCAGGGCATTGCCTATTAGCATATCAGTGGAGCAGAGGGCTCACTCTTCAAAATACCCCACAACACTTTGATTTTGTGATACAATGTTAAAGCATCGGGGAGGGGCCTATTCCAATTAACAAAGGGTTTGACAGAAAAACCAAGGCCAAGCAGGATTTTTTTTCTCTTCTCCATGGGGCCACATGGCAACATATGATTGGTCCTCAGATCTGATAGGGAAGATGACATCAGCAATGACATGGCAGTTTAGATGACAAGTGGCAGTATGGATGCTAACCTGACATATGACACATGTCACTTAGTTTCATCATTTTCAGCTTCAAATGGGGCCATTTCTGGGTGACATGTGTCACCACTCACAGGGTGACATGTGGCATTAATAACTTCACCCATCGCAATGGGCGATTAGTGATCATGCAATGTAAAGTTTTTTCTATCATCGATACTTATCTCTAGCTGCAATTGCAATAAGGAAAAGACCTCAAATGCGATATTTCATAGGCCACATTTCATAAAGTTTTCACATCCGACGGATTGGCTGATGCGGTATAAAGAGTTATTTCAAGCATTTTTCATTATAAAGGGAAAAGACCCCCTGACACCGGTCTATATGCCTTAGTTCCTGAAGGATAAGCCCTTGGTCCTAGCCCCGGTAATATGCGAAGAACTACAAAAGGTGTTGTAATAAGGGGAAATTAAAAATGCCTACCTATTTCGTCTGTTTCTATTGTTTGAAGACATGCAGACGTGGTGCTCCAATGGTGTCCTTCAGTGATTTAAATGGGTGGATGGGCTAGAAACTGTACTAGTTAATAGAGCAGGAGGGAGTGCATAAATGATAGCATGGGAGGCCTTTACAAAGACTTAATGCCTCGCCATGGGGTCTCTCTCCTCTACACAGTGCAACACTGACCAAAAACACTCCATCCCTTCTCCATCGAACAACTCACTCATGCAGTAAAGGCATAATTGACATAAGACGACCGAGCAGTAGTGAACTGCCTCAAGCAGCTGAAAAGAGAAGGATGAAAGCAATGATGTGGCCTGATCATAGGCCTCCATTGAAACAACAAGGGTACCCCTCCTCTTTCCTCTCTCGATTTTCTTTCTCTATGCATTTTTTTCTGAACTTTTCCAAGAAAGGGATTCGATCCTTGTTGTAATCTTTAGTTAGGTGGTAGCCGAGCCTTACAAAGCTGAGATAGCTAGTCTTGCATGATAGTTGGGGCTCAAGCTCAAATATTTTGATTGTAACTCAAAGCTCTCCCCCTCTTCTTATAAATAGAGGGATGAAATCTATAACAAAGGATCTGGATATTCTGACCCACAAGGACTAAAATTTGTGATGCCATTTTGGTTCCAATTTACCTATTCATGGGGGTTTCATTGATATCATTGTTGAGTGTATGGACTAGTTATTAGACCCTTTGAGTTAAATGGTATTTTCCTGTTGATTCCTAACATGATTAATTTGTAGTAATTTTTCCCTTCTATAAACTTGTTTCATAAGTTGTTTTTCCTTCTCTAAAATAGTGTAATAAGATTGTTGGTTTCTCCTTGGTTCATGGATTTACCCTGGCTGCTAAATAGAGAATAGTGCATGTGTGTATTACAAATTTACTTGGTTTTTTAATAGCCTGCAGTACATGTATGATCACACCCGTTCCCATACTATTTAGTGATAGAGGTACCCAGGTCATAGGCTTCAATCTGAAATAATTTCTCCGATGTTTCTATCACTCCATCTCCTCCCTCTTACATATTTCTATTGGAAAACTGTGGTTTAGGATTTTGTGTTGTTTACATCCCTATCCATCGGATTCCACTTCTTTTGGAACACTATTGTTTAGGATTCTATTTTTTACATCCATATGCATTTATTTCACTCCTTTCTTTCCTCATCTCCATCATTTTTATGACTTCAGTTTTAAGTTGTCTCATTTTCATGTGTCAGTCACCAGAAGAAGAAACCATTTCTCTTTGATATTTCCCAATATACCCCCAACATTTGGATCCATGATTTGGCTTGAATCTACCTCTTTGAAAGATAATTGAACCAAGCCCTTCCTATTACCTTTTACGTGACAATTGGAGTGCTAAAAACCCCTCATATATAACCTTACAAGCACTCCTCTATTTAAGATGTCCTAAGCACTCGTTTACAATCAACCCAGAGGCTATCTCTAGGGGGCATTCCTTGCTTCTTGCTGCACTTGTGCTACTGGTGCAAGATTTAGCCACAACATTCCCAACATAAGTGGATTCTTACAACCACTGATTACTTTACAAAATGGATAGAAGCTATACTTACTAGACAAGCCTCTGATCCAGTAATCATTAAATTCCTAGAGAACAATATCCTTTCAAGATTTGGATTCCCTAGGAAAATCATTACAGATAATTGTGTAGCATTCAGGTCAAAGAGGATGGTATATTTTTGCAACAAATATCAAATAACTTTGGGACATTCTAAAGCCTATTACCCTTAGTGAAATGGACTGGAAGAATCTTCCAACAAAATCTTGGTTAATAATATTAAAAAATTGTTGCGGGATAACAATAAATCATGGCACAACAAGCTTGTTAATGCATTATGGGAAGAGAGACTTGCTACCAAGAAGTCAACTGGCATGTCTCCATACCACCTAGTTTATGGAATAGATGTTGTTTCTCCAACCTCGTTGGTAATTCTTGTTTTGAAAATGCAGCAAGAATTGGATGTTGAACCAATTTATCTATAGAGGAGAATAAATCAAACAATTCACCTGCAACAATCAAGAGAGGAGGTTCACAAAAGAACTCAATTGATCTAATAAAGTATAAAGAAAATTTATGGCAGGAGAATTAAGGCTGATGATTTTCAAATCGACAATCATGTTGTGAAATGGGATTCTATAAGAGAAGAGAAAGGAAAGCATGGAAATTTTGATCACTTTTGGAACATTTTTGTTTAGGATTATGTTTGTTACAACCCTATGCATCTATTTCCCCCCTTCCTTTCCTCCTCTCCAATATCATTCCTACATCTTCAGTTTTAAGCTGTATCATTTTTGTGTGTCGAACACTAGAAGAAGAAACCATTTCTCTTTGAGATTTCCCCATATATCACCAACATTTGGATCCATTATTTGGCTTGAATCTACCTCTTTGAAAGAAAATTGAACCAAGCCCCTACTATTACCTTTTATGTGACAATTGGAGTGACGCAAACTCCTCACATATAATCTTATAAGCACTCCTATATTTAAGATGTCATGGGAACTGGTCTACAATTAACCCAGAGGCTATCTCTAAGGGGATTTCCTTGCTTCTTGCTTCAGTTGTGTTTCTGGTTCAATATTTAGGCACAACATCTTTCTCACGTCGTTGTTGGGGAATGGATTAGAATATTTTTCCCTAGGTACGATGAAGTTTTACATTTCCTATGTTAGGTGAGTAAGGGAAGTGTGTGTTGAAAATCTCTCACCTTAGCAACTCCACTCATTAATTTTATGGTAAACATCATGGCAACTCCATTGTCTGAATATGAATTATAAACTCTCTGGCTACTACATTTGTCAAGAAATGGAAGATATGATGGAAGATAAGCTTATACTAATCAAGAACTCCTTATATAGACTGATGGGACTGGAGTTAGAGAATAGAGGCCTTTGACAATAGTATTCCTCTTCCTATGACAAAGAACAAGAAGCCAGGACACATGAAGGAGAGGAAGATGATTTTGAGGTAATGCTAAATGAGATGAGACAGATCATTGTTGCAGGTAGTTCTTCGATTTCATGATGCCTCAATTTCACAAGAGAATTTCACTTTGGTTATCCAAAAATACATCAATGGGACATGAAAAAAATGAAGGCACTTCCTCCAAGGAGCCTCCGAAGCCAAATGAAAAGGAAAAGGGACTTCTAGATGCAAAATCTATTACACCAAAAGTCCTCAAAGAAAAGAAGTCACCTTCCCCTTCCTTACTCATCTGTGAAGAAGCCAAAGAGCTTAGTGGTGTTTGTGGCTGCCATGACCACAAAGACATCGGTTAGAAGATTGTACGTGAAGAAGAGGTTGTTGCAAACGTTTCTTTTCTATTCCAGGACCCAGTGGCAAAGTGCATAAGAATATTCTTTAGTTAGCACCAGAGGTCATTTCATGAGCATGTATCAAGTTCCATATTTGCATATTTTTCATGTTGCATGCATGTTTTAATTTTTCTTTTTTCAGTAGTATGAAGACATGTGGTCTAGTACTCTCATGTTGGTCTAGCTCTATTGGAGAGTTTAACATACTTAGTTGAATTAAGTATTGTGCATAAGTAGGATTGTACATAAATAAGCTCACCAGCTAAGCATTTACTTTCCAATTGTTAGAATTTTTATTTTTTGCATTTAGATTGATGAGGAAAGTCCCATGGAGATTTTGTTGGTTACAAAGCTCATATATTATTAACTGCATGCCCATGGTGAAGGATACTAGTCTATAGGTTCTTAGCACCTTGCAAGGAAGGCACTATCCCCATTAAGATCCAATGTTGTCACTCATTGCTTCACAGGTTATCAGTTGCCTCAAGGGCCTAATAAAAGTGATGTTAAAGTCATTTTTCAAGCCACATAAGCTATCAGAGCTTAATCGGTCCTTCTCCATTGTATAGTTCTTGGAAATAGATTTCCAACAATATATGGAAGTATAAAAATGGACTCATGGAGTAGAAGTTAAAGCATTTTCAAGACTACCCTTGGAAAGACATAGAAAACAAAGAAAAAACACTAATGGAGGAAGAAAAATCATAATTAAGGACTTGGGAGCTGATCGCAATCACAAATTGGCTATCAGTGGAGTCCAGTAGGCAAGGAAGACTTGAGGAAGGAAAAAAAATGATCTGTTAAGGGCCGATATCAGATATTGATAGTCGGGGGGTCCACGCACAACATTTATTGGCATATTGGCAATCAGCAGGGTCTCAGGGCACATACTTATGTTTATTGGTGAGTTTCAAGGTTGAGGGCCGATATCACAAATCAACAATTGTAAGTGCAAAGGGGTGCACACCAACATAGGGCCAGAATCATCGTCAAATGTCGATATCATGGGAATCACTGAAGAACTGGGCCTTAGTGTTAAAGTGTCGAGGGGGGCGACATCCGATTAACAAAGGAAATCGAGGGGAAAATAGGAGTGAGTGGTCCCCTTTCTCTCTCCTCCACATGGCGGTTCGGTGCAACACATATTAGCAATCAGTAGGACCAGGGCATCGGCTATCAGCGGATCAATAGAGGAGAGGGCTCACTCTTCAAAATACCCCACCACACTAGGATTCTGTGAGACAATATTAAAGCACTGGGGAGGGGCTACTTCTGATTAACAAAGGATGTCACGAAAAAACCAAGTCCAAGCAGGAATTTTTCTATCTCCTCCAAGGGGCACGTGGTAGCATATGATTAGTCCTCAAAGGTGATAGGGTAGCTAACATCAACAATGTCATTACATATAACAAATGGAAATATGGATACTGATGTGACTAATGACATGTGTCACCTCGTTTCAATGTTTTCAGGGGTCAAATGGGGCCATTTCTAGCTGACACATGTCACGAATCACAAGGTGACATCTGGCAGTAATGACATCACCCTTTGCAATGGTCGATTGGTGATCGCACAATGTAAAGTTCTTTCTACTACCGATACTTCTCCCTCGTTGCGATTGCAATAAGGAAAAGAACCTGGATGCGATATTTCATAGGCCACATTTCATAAAGTTTTCACGTCTAGTGGATTGAATGATGTAATATAAAGAGTTATTTCAGGAATTTCACATTATAAAGGAAAAATACCCCTAGACACCGGTCTACAAGCCTAAGTACCTGAAGGCTAAGCCCTTGGTCCCATCCCCTGGTCATATGTGGATAACCATAAAAGAAGCTATAATAAGGGGGAAATTAAAAGCGCCCGCCTATTTTGTCTATTTATAATGTTTGAAGAATCGCGGTTGTGGTGCTCAAATGGTGTCCTCTAGTGATTCAAATGGGTGGATGGGCTGGCAGTTGTAGTATTTAACAGAGCAGGAGGGATTGCATAAATGACAACATGGGAGGTCTCTATGGAGACTTAATGCCTTGGCATGGAGTCTCGATCCTCTGCATAGTGCAGTATGTGCCAGAAACACTCCGTCCCTTCTCCACCAAACAACTCACCCACGTAGTAAAGGAAGAATTGAAATAAGCTAGCTGAGCAATAGTGAACCACCTCAAGCATCCAAAAAGAGTAGGACGACAGCAAGGATGTGATCTGATCAAAGGCATCCATTGAAACAATAATGGGGCACCTCCTCTTTCCTCTCTCGATTTTCTTTCTCTATGCATTTATTTCTTCATTTTTCCAAGAAATAGATTTGATCCCCATTGTAATCTTTAGGTAGGTGGTAGCAGGGCCTTACAGAGTCGAGACAGCTAGTCTAGCATGATAGTTGGGGCTTGAGCTCAGATATTTTGATTGTAACTCAAAGCTCTCCCCCTCTTCTTATAAATAGGGGTATGAAATCTATAACAAAGGTTCTATATATTCTGACCCACAAGGGATGAACTCTGTGATGCCATTTTGGTTCTAATTTTCTTGTTCATGGGGGTTTCACTGATATCATTGTTGAGTCTATGGACTGGTTATTGGACCCTTTGAGTTAAATTGTATTTCCTTGTTGATTCCTAACATGATTAATGTGCAATAAGTTTTCCCTTCTGTAACCTCATTTCATAAGTTGTTTTTACTTCTCTAAAATAGTGTAATGAGATTGTTAGTTTCTCCTTGGTTCATGGATTTACCCTAGCTACTAAATAGAGAATAGTTCCTGTGTGTATTACAGATTTACTTGGTTTTTTAATAGCCTGCAGTACATGTATGAGCACAACCTTTCTCACACTATTTTGTGATATAGTTACCCACATCATAGGCTTGAAACCTCAATAAGTTCTTTGTTGTTTCTATCACTCCATCTCCTACCTCTTTCATATTTCTATTGGAAAACTGTGCTTTAGGATTATGTGTTCTTTACATTCCTATCCAGGAAAGAGATTTGATACCTATTTTAATCTTTAGGTAGGTGGTAGCAGAGCCTTACAGAGCCGAGATAGCTAGTCTAGCATGACAGTTGGGGCTCGAGCTTATATATTTTGATTGTAACTGAAAGTTCTCCCCCTCTTCTTATAAATAGATGGATGAAATCTATAATAAAGGATCTGGATATTCTGACCCACAAGGGCTAAACTTTTTTATGCCATTTTGGTTCTAATTTACTTGTTCATGGGGGTTTCATTGATATCATTGTTGATTTTATGGACTAGCTATTGGACCCTTTGAGTTAAATGGTATTTTCCTATTGATTCCTAACATGATTAATTTGTAGTAAGTTTTCCCTTCTATAACCTCATTTCATAAGTTGTTTTTACTTCTCTGAAAAAGTGTAATAAGATTGTTGGTTTCTTCTTGGTTCATGGATTTACCTTGGATACTAAATAGAGAACAGTGCCTGTGTGTATTACAAATTTACTTGGTTTTTTAATATCCTGCAATACATGTACGAGCACACCCTTTCTCGTACTATTTAGTGATAGAGGTACCCAGGTCATAGGCTTAAAACCTCAATAATTTCTCCAATGTTTCTATCATTCCATCACCTCCCTCTTACATATTTCTATTCGAAAACCATGGTTTAGGATTCTTTGTTGTTTACATCCCTATCCATCGGATTCCACTTCTGTTGGAACAATGTTGTTTAGGATTCTATTTTTTATAGCCCTATGCATCTATTTCACTCCTTCCTTTCCTCCTCTCCATCATTCCTATGACTTCAGTTTTAAGTTGTCTCATTTTTGTGTGTCAATCACCAAAAGAAGAAAACATTTCTCTTTGATATTTCCCAATATACTCCCAACATTTGGATCCATGAGTTGGCTTGAATCTACCTCTTTGAAAGCTAATTGAACCAAGACCCTCCTATTACCTTTTACATGACAATTGGAGTGTTGAAAACCCCTCATATATAACCTTACAAGCACTCCTCTATTTAAGATGTCCTAGGCACTCATTTACAATCAACCTATAGGCTATCTATAGGGGGCATTCCTTGCTTCTTGCTGCACTTGTGCTATTGCTGCAAGATTTAGCCACAACATGCGCAACATAAGTGGATTCTTACAACCACTGATTACTTTAAAAAATGGATAGAAGCCATACCTACTAGACACGCCTCTCATGCAGTAACCATTAAATTCCTAGAGAACAATATCCTTTCAAGATTCGGATTCCCTAGGGAAATCATTACAGACAATTGTGTAGCATTTAGGTCAAAGAGGATGGTAGATTTTTGCAACAAATATCTGACAACTTTGGGACATTATAAAGCCTATTACCCTCAGTGAACTAGACTAGCAGAATCTTCCAACAAAAGCTTGGTTAATATTATTAAAAAGTTGTTGCATGATAACAATAAATCATGGCACAACAATCTTGTTAATGCATTATGGGAAGATAGACTTACTACGAAGAAGCCAATTAGCATTTCTCCATACTAGCTAGTTTATGGAATAGATTTTGTTTCTCCAACCTCATTGGGAATTCCTGTTTTGAAAATGTTGCAAGAATTGGAAATTGATCCAAATGATCTATAGAGGAGAAAATTATCAAACAATTCACCTGCAGCAGTCAAGGCAGGAGGTTCACAAAAGAAATTAGTTGATCCAGGAAAGTATAAAGGAAAATTATGATAGGAGAACTAAGGCTGATGATTTTCAAATCAACAATCATGTTCTAAAAGGGGATTCCAGAAGAGATGAGAAAGCCAAGCATGGAAGGTTTGATAATTTTTGGATGGGGACTTGCATTATTCATGCTTACAGGGGTAGTAGTGCATTTTTTCTGAAGGACATGGATGGAACAGAGCTACCTGGAGAACTTGTCAATGGAAGGATGTTGAATCATTATGTTTTCCAGGAGTAAAAATAGTTTTAATCATACCTATTATATATACAATTTAATTTGTATTGTCATGATTGAATAGCTTATGTTTGAAAGTTGAAGCCCGTGGAAAAGGGCCTAAGCTTTTAGTCATTTTTCCACCATAACTACATCAAACACCATAAAGAATCAGATGCAGTCAAACACTGATGACAAGGATTCAAGGCTACTAGTCTACTATTCTTGACACCTCACAAAGAGAGTGCCATCCCTAGCTAGAGCCACTATTAGGGTCCTATAATTTCCAGGATCAAATGATGATTGAATGATTTCTTTCAGTATTTCAATAAATAATGTTGCATACTACAAATGATTTCCAAAAACAATATAGAAAAATGAAAATAAAAATGAAAATAGGGTATATAAATAGAAAAAATGAAAAAAGAGAAAAGGAATGATAAAAGAACCCCACAAAAAAGAATAAATGTGAAAGTGATGCCAGTTGAAGTGCCACTGATAGTCCAATAATTTTGTAGAGAATAAATTCATGAAGTTGTGTGCAGCTTGTTTAAAATGTCATAATACTTATTTTTATTTGAAACATACAGTTTAATCACATTCAAGCAAATTTCAATTTATGTCATTTATCTTAGAGTGAATAACTTAGCCAAACAATGTAATCTTGGATGAGACTAAATAGGTAGAATAGGTGAATAAATTAATCCAACAGTTTAATGTGGGTTAATGCAGTGGTTAGATTAGTTTAGTTGTTTGAATAGATATTTTTAGTCCTTTGAATAGCAAAATAAATCATGGTTTTCACTTTTAAATGCACACTTATTGGTTTAAGCTACATTAGTTTAGGAAAGTTTGATTTAGGATGTAAATGGTTCAAAATGGACCTTTGTCCAAAGTCAGACCTTATTGTAAAAAATATTCGCCGAAAATATGATGTGGGACCGTGTTATAGACATTTTTGGGCACTACAACCCCGATCATAAATGTCCATAAAATAAGGGCTCCCATGTTCCTAAAAGTGTTGCTTCACTACCTAAAGGAACAAGGTCAGCTGATTACATCGTCTCCCAAAAGTTCTCCACAGAAAACTGCTCAGAAATGGTCAAAACTGGACCATACTGAATGCCTAGTGCAGAGGGTGCGATGCATATCACCTTCCCAGTGTAAAGGGTGTGATGCATACTGGATGGCCTCTCTGTAGGGTGCAATGCGTGAGAATGGACAAACGGCAGAGACAGTTTGCAAGGTGGAAGATCATAGAATCTTCCAAAAACTTCCCCTCTGACACTTGCCTCTCTGATTTCGACCAGGGATGAGTAAGAGATCATCAATCTCCAAGTGGAATCAAGAACTATCAGAGAAAGGACACTAATCAAAATTCCCAGAAGCTGACTCACCCCCCTCCAATCATCTATATATGGATTCCCTCATCCTAAGATCCATAGCGCTGGAAATCTTGTATCTTGTAGAGAAGTGTTGTTGGTTTTCTGGTGTAACATCATAGTGTTGGGTGATCTAAGCTTTACTTGAGGTGAAGAAGGGCTTTCTTGTTGGAGGATGAGTGCTGGGTCAGAACAATTTGGTTGTAATCCTCTTGCTATTCTTGATATTAATAAAGCTATTCATGTTTTCCTCCACATTCGTGTATGTTTGATTGTATATGCATTTGTGTGGTAAATACATATCTGGTCCTGTGTTGTTTATGAATATATCTCTATTCTTCGATAATATTATGCTACTTTGATCCCACAGGTGCTCTCTGAAGCCATGTAGACAAAGAAGGAGTGGCAAAGATCTATCGAGAAGGAGAGGAACCGAGCAAAAAACCAAGCGCAAGACAAAGGTTGGTGTCCTCTGTTCCCCTCTTGTCTATTTTTCATAAAGGAAAACGAAAGTAGTTTTAACTTGTTTGTTTCTAAGATAACTACCAGTCTTAGTGGAAATAGCAGCTCTAAGTGGACAATATTCTCGGTAACAAAATGGCGACTCCGTTGGGGAGTGAATAGATTGTTTGTTAGTCTACTTTTGTTTGTTTTATAAACTTACAGACGAAGCCTGAAGTCAAGCCAGGTAGCCTTCAAAATGCATTTGCTATGCGAGTGCAAAGTAGATCAATGCTGCTTCAGTCTATCTTCGGGTTTTGTTTATAAATTGAACAATCAATCTGCAAACACTCTAATTTCCCTAAGTGGTGGCTCTAGTAACCTCCTTAGATCAACCCCTGTGATTTATGTTTACTAAAAATCACTTACTCGGCCTAAATCCCTGAACTAAACTGCAAATTGTGATCAAAGACTGGATAAAAGTCTCACACTGGTACCATCACACCCTCTCTTCAAGGCAGCCTGTATGCATCGCACTTCCCGTGTGCAGTAGGTGCGATGCATACTGGATTCCCTATGTGACAGGTGCGATGGTCAGGGAAGGTTAATTTTACCTTCAGACTTTGATTTTTCTTCACTCTTTTCAGTTCTATTTAGGAGTTTTGTTGTCTGTGGTCAGTATATCTCTGTGGAAACCCCCTTCTCTTCCATCATTCTGCCTCCATTGTGCAAAGAACTGTAAGTTTTTTTTATGTATTGTGTGCCATTTCCAGTTCTCTTTTACAAAGAAGTAGCGTAATCAGACTATCGTTTCTTGATCTGAAAGTGTCGTAAGTGTTGTTTTCAGTCATAGAAGAGAACCCCATTGTTCTTGATAGTCGATTGTATTGTTACTCTTGTATGTGATTTGAATTAGTAGTTTTTCAAGTTTCGAAAGCAGTTTTCATTTCGAAATCGCAAAGTGTCGTCCTTGTCTTCACTTCATTTTGAAAAGAAATTTGTTAGTATTTGTCGCTTTGGAAAATAATTTAGATTTGCACTTAGCATTCTTCTTGTCATTCATACATTAAGAAGGATGAAAACAAATACATGCATGTGCATTTGCATTGAGACTGCTTGGTTTGATTTAGGACAGTGCATTTAGTGTGTGCTTTGTGCTCTTTGTTGAAACACCCTCAGTTCTCTTTCCTTAGTAGCTAGGATTTTCATTGCCAAAAGAAGATTAAAACATTTGTTTATCATCTTAGACTACATTTTAGGAATTGTATACACATCACACGGTGAACCTGAAAGGAAAATTTTTAAACAAGATCAACTATAAAATAAATTTAATGAATCTAAAAATGCTTTGGAACCTAATGCACAACATCTAGAAGTATAGGCTAGAGACATATTCCGACGTCGTAAAACCTGGTAACTGTTGCTTTCACTGTTGGTTGGGTGATTCCTCCACTTTGAGAGGACAAGTGCTAGTACGGGATTGTGCTCCCACGTACCGTCGAGTATATATTGGGAGACCACAATAGGCTATATCCTTTATCCTTAGGAATCTATGTCTGTCACCCTATCGATCGCAATGCATTGAACACAACATTCAGGAAGATGGATTGACGTACCGTAAAAAGTATTATGTAGTTTTGCGATTGGTTTGGTAATCCCTCTCCCTAGATTTCGAGAGAAGTCTCTTTCATTCCTTTTCAGACTTAAAGGAAAAGGTCCATCTGAGCACTTGTCACTTCAGGCTCATTAAAAATTGAAGGCGACTAGAGTCATCTTTTGTTTTTTCTCGACTCTTAAAAATTGAAAAAAAACAAGTTGTGTCAAAGCATCTAAAATTTATTTTAATCACAATAACATCACAAGTTTCCCTCGTTGGTCTTTAGGTTGAGAAAAATGGAGTATACCAACCAAGGATTTCCCCTTGGAGGAAATCCTAGTCCTTTCTCCTCTTGGGGAGATGTTGGTGCACCCCATATGGCCACATTGTCACTTCCAGGGTTGATGATTGGTTTGCCCGTATGGCTCTTCTCTACCTCTGTCGTTCAGAATACTGTAATTCTTGAACAATCAAGTCGGTAACTAGGTGATACTAGAGTTACCCCCCAACCTTCCACTTCATTCGTTTCCCCCTCTCCTCCTTCCTCTTCGCTTGATGAAGCTGGTAAAGCTAAAGATCAAGTAACTAAGAAGAAGAAGAAGCGGAAAGAGAAAAAGGAAAAGAAGAAGAAGGAGCCAAAAGCAAAATGGGGCAACCATATGTCGCCTAGCAAAAATCCTCACACCGCACCATCTAAACCTAAATCTCCATGTGTCATTTGCAAGGGAGATCACTATCATCGAGATTGTCCTTGTATCCCTTGGATCTTAAGGGACTGGTCTCCCCATTTTCACAATCTGGTGTCATCAACATCTGATGATCATGTTGAAAGTACACCGTCAACCAGTGAAAGGGAAGTATCTGGAAAAAAAACGAATCGCAAATTTCCTTGTAAACTATGTGAAGGCGATCACGCCGTCCACTGTTGTCCCTTCCTAGATGAAGCCAAAAGAGTTTTGGATGACCATCCTGCTTCATTGCTATGGCTCCCACCTGGATATAAGAAACTCTTGCCGAGTCTACCACTGGTTGAAAATCTGACCAACATGCCATTGTGGTCGGTCGAAGCATCTATCATTGAAAATGAACCCTCTAAATCCATACCTGACGAGAGTCAAAAGGTCGAGGCGGCAGTTGACCCGGTTTTGCCTTCAGAGGGATCATCTTCGAATGATACCATCACTGAAGAGAAAGAGAATGACCTCGTTCAAATTCTTTTCGTAAACACAGACTCCAATGAACTTGGGGGTAGTCTACCCATTCCTTTACCGCATGAAGGAAGTTCATCAGAGTCATATCCGGTCGTCTATTCGGTCCCACCACCAAGCAACCTAGTCGTTTCCTTCGATTGGAATCTACTAGGCAGACCCTGTTTACCAGCTAGTGTACCATTCTGAATCATTGTACAAGCTTACAGAATGGTCATGGCTGGTACCATCATAGATGAAGGGATTTCTGTGAATAACCTTTCCTCAACTACTTGGAAAGTGCTTGGTTCGCCATCGCTTCTGCCTGAAATGAGAAATCTGATAGGCTTTGACAAAGGAACCAGTCGACCGTTAGGGATCCTTTCCAGTGTGCCCATTACTTTGAGAAGGAAAATCGTTCACATGAACATGACGATAGTCCAAGGACCCCTAGATTATAATCTACTCCTTGGGCATGACTATATTTATTGCATGGGAGCCATCGTCTCCTCACTCTTTAGAGTAATGTGTTTTCCACATGAAGGCAGAGTGGTCAAGCTTGTAGATGAGTTGT
>APFE031044722.1:3983-17488 GCA_000404065.3 Pinus taeda
GTGCGGGCCTGCAAGCAAAAGTGAGAGAAAGTGCGGAACCAGATTTTTATTGATTTTCAATGTCTTTCTCTCATTTGAAAAGCTTGACATGAAGAGCTAAGGTCTGAGACTTGCTTAGGAGGCCAATATAAGTGATGATAGACCCATACTGACTGCAAATAGTCATGGTGATGATATTTTTGTGTAACAACTAGCAAGGAAATCATACATGCAACTTGATACCTTAAAATAAATCCTGCTATAATTGTTGATCCAATTGTTCCCTTGTTCTTTCCTACTTTCCTTTGCCTTCTTTCTCCAAATCCAAGTGAATAATAGAGTGCTCCAAGCATGCTCCAAGAATGATCTAAGTGTGAAAGAGTATGAGAGAGAGGGAATAGAAGAGAGATCCACCTAAAAAATATCAAAAAAAGGTAATGAATTGATCTTTAAAAGCCTTTTTATCATTGAGGTCTTCATTTTCCTCATGCAAATATGTGATTCTTCACCTTCCTTTTCTCCTATTTTCCTTTTTTTCATAAATAAAATGCCAATTATTGCTACTTTACCTTTTCCAATTTCTATAGCCATTTATTAACTGAAAGTGATACCCACTAGGATGTTTTTCCCACCATTCAACTTGGAATACATGTCCTTGACCTTGGTCTTTATATATTATCTATATATATATTATTATATATTACATGGAAAATAAACTAGGGGATATTACAAACCCCTCCCCCTTGGGGGAACATTGTCCTCGGTGTTCTATGACACCTATGACCATCAAACTGCTGAAAACAAAACATACTGCCTATGGATCTTTATAACCCAACTCGTTGTAGTATTCATGATGACCATTGTTGAAAACATGACAATCATGCCATTTACTAGAGCTTTATAACAAAATGCATTAAGATATTTACAATAATAACCATACATAAATATGTACATATACCGAAACTCCTTTTTCTCAACCAGAAAATAATGAAGTATATGTAGCCCACATCAACCACAAAGGAATTCAAGGGCTCACACCTCCACCCTCAAAGCAATACCAGAATTCACCTCCTTCCCAAGATGTCCATAATCGACTACCAAAGTCAAATTCCGCATCCAATTTCCAACACTACAATCCTTGCGCTACTTGTCCTCTCAGTGAACAATTACCAACTCATTGTTCTAGGGCATGCTCCCAATGTGCTTATAATTCCATCTAATGATGCTACTGACAAAAAAAAATCCATCCCCGACCTTCCCTTCTCTGCTACATAGTCCCTCGAGCAATCTGGTCACCCCCTTCCATGCAGTCAAACACCTTCCAAGTTCCGCTGACATCCCCTTCTTTGCTACATTGTCCCTTGGGCGATCCATCCCTTGGCAAGTTTTCCTCACATTAAAAGGTCTAAAAACTAAGGCATATCCCTATCTCAAAACCATCATACTGATCATAGCATGCTCATGGAAATGAATGGACACTATTGGGTAACAATGTCCTACAATGGGCCCGCTCTCGAGTGCTTTACCAACATATTACTTCCTGTTCCAATTGTTTTTACTGTTGCTGCTAATTCTTGTAGGCAGTTCCAAACACCCAACTTGGGAATTTCCATGATTTCCTATAGCAAGCACATAATTTCCATTAGATTCAAATTAATTTGAAACAAATTTAAATCACACCTCACTAGTATCTCGTCAATAAGGTACACCTGTAATTCTATTTAATTCCTATCACAAAAAGTCAAACTAGTTGTTTGATCAAATCATCATGTATAACCATATCACATCTGATTAGCTCAAAAGTCAACCATCATAAATCGAAATCATGAATGACATGCAATGATCATAAACTAGAATCATAGATCGCATGTAACCATCAAAATTAGAATCATATGCATAGTTGAAACTAAAATAAGATATTGATACTTACCCTTCAAATGTTTCTTTTCTTCTGCCTTTGTTCTTTGTCCTTTCCATATACACATCGTATCGATTTCCACACCCAACATGCACCTAGTGCCTTCTCTTCTCTTCAATCACATACACATACACACAATGTGCATCACAAAACATACACACACACACACGACATAAAACACCACACAATACATACACCCGGTGTACAACACAACGCACACGCATACACATGGTGTACAACACAACACACACGCATACACATGGTGTACAACACAACAGATACACCTACACCCAATGTAAAAAATAATACATACTCCTACACCCGATGTATAACACAACACATACTCCTACAACCAGTGTACAACACAACACATATACATACACATATTACAACACAACAAATACATATGTGATGATATAACAACTACCCAAAACATAACACCTTATGCAACACAACATGTACGACTTGTACACAATACCACATGTACAACATGTACACAACACCACCTATACATGACACTACCTGCACAACGTGCACACAACACCACATGTACACAACACCACCTGCATAACATGTACATAACACCACATGTACACAACACCACCTACACAATGTGTACATAGCAGCACATGTACTGATCCGGATTTAAATAGGAACACAACAAATTACAGAGATAACCATAAACACAGAGATGGAGTGGAATAATACTCCATTTCATTAATGTAAAACACTAAAATATGCTTACAAACAACAATGGAAATAAACCGGCTAGGGCGATGGTAGCTTATCTCTGAGAAGAGATGTGGTGGCTACATGCCTCTGAGCTGCCTTAAAATGAAGCTCAACGGCCTATTTATTGTTGATAAACAATGGAAAACCCTTAACATCCCAAAACCTAACCCTAGAAGATGAAACGCCAAATTTTGGGCCCCATTTTGGGTAAGTTGGTACATCAACTTCCTGGGGTCGTAACTTTGGCACCCGATCTTCGTTTGACGTGTACAATAGCTCATTAGAAAGATCTATTTGAGCACTAAAAAATTGGAAAGAGGAACATTGGTCCATGGACGCATGTTGCTCTCAAATTTCCCAAAAAAAATCGTTTAGGGCCTCAAAACGGCTCCGGAAGCTTAGGACCCCAAAAACTGCTAAAAATAGTAAATTGTGCTACAATTACGGAAACTGAAAGAATAAAAGAGATAGTTGTGGGGGTCCAAGTGGGATAGGTGGGTGGCCACCAACATCCACCTGGATCATTCCTCCCCTCTTAGGAAGCAATGGTCCCCATTGCGTTGAGTTCCTCCATCTGCCGAACTTGGTCCCTGGTGCGTTGTTTTGCAATCTCGGATGTGTCCAGTAATGGCGGGAAGCATGGTCGAGGGCAGTACACATTGAAAACTTGGTGTAGGTGAAGGAATGGATGAATGCTATGCTCCAAAGCATTATTTCCCACATCCTTGGTAATGGTGTAAGGACCATGTCGGCATGGTCAGAGCTTCTGATGGGCTCTTGTAAGGCGTTCTTTTTGCAGATGCAACCATACTTTGTTACCCACCTTAAGCTTGTGTGGTACCCCCGTGGGTGAGGAGAAGTTGTTCTTGTGTTCTTTCTTGTCTGTATCACTATGTTTCTGCTGCTGCATGGAGGAACCCTTCATGGGGGTCATGGATGTGGTGACGATCTTCCCATTACTTTGGGAGTGAACCAGACAGAAAATGAATTTCCTAATTTGGGAGATGAGCTTGCTGCCTTTCTTCGCAGTGATAAAAAAGGTGGCAGTAGGTGGGGCTACCTTCGGTATCCTGTATAATGAATGACACAAATAAATAATGACAGAATGAGGCCTTGACTCATACACAACATGTCACCTCCACAAGTATGGTTGGCCTAATAATACATCACAAATATCCAGAGGTGTAACATCTGATGAACCCCATAAATGGGTAATTATATGGGCTCATTTTTCCTCCTAACATAGTTTAATCAACCATTCTCTTAGCTTATTGCATGTTTTTTTAGTATATTTATGCTTATGGAGTGAGTTGGGTTGGTTATGTTGCCATGGAGTCTAATATGTGTTTAATGCAGATTTTTGTTGAATTTTGAAGACAAAGTCAAAGATTTAATGGAAAATTGGTAGCAATAATTCGAAGCGGACAAAGGAGAGGATTTATAGGAGGTTATCCCCCTCATTTATGACTCCCCACTTTGAATTCTCCTTCATGCAGCTTGGAGCACAAACAACGAAATCAATGCACTAGGAGGTAGCTGAGCAAGTGGAGGATAACTTATGTATATCTCGAGCTTTGGGAGCTAAGCCTCCCTAATTTTAAGGAAGCCGTTGGGAGCTTCAGTTGTATAAGTAGAAGGGCTTAGGGCCTCATTAGGAAGTTAGTCAAATTTTCGAATTTTTGTTGCAACTTTGCTCTGCTCAACTTCAAGCTTACTTTTGTTGATAGTTTCATGTAATCTTATTATTATTTTGATAATAAAGATGAGATCATTTTTAAGCTAGCACTGGGTTACCTCAGAGGAATGAAGCTCTTGGGTTAGGGCCCAATCCAAGCAGCCAAGCTCCTCTTGTTTGTATTTATATGATTTGTTTCGATTTATGGATTAGTTGCTGTTAGATAAATTTCTTCCGTGGTTAAGAATAGGTTGCTTTTGGTGATGTAGAATGTTGTTTCCATTTGATTTTCCTCTAGCAGGTTGAAAAGTGATAGAAAGAAGATACAAAAGGCCATCAATAGAGCCTTGGCCTCCTTTCTTTTGGGACCATGAATTGAGGCCAAGACCCTCTGTTGCCACAAAAAACACAGATTTGTCTTCTCCATAGGATTTCTAGTGTTGCAGTTTGTTAGAAGGTTAATGCTTTGCCTTAGATATATTTCACCATGCTTATTTCTATCTTGCAATAATTTTCCTTCCATGATTTCTCTCATTATATCATTTTTCAACATTTCTTTCCATAGCTCATAATCTAGATTAGCTTGATGCAAAATTTTGTTTTTTGATATACTTAGTTTCCTTGCTTGCTCGACCTCCTTGTTTGATTTTCAGGTCCTTTTGCAGAAAATCTCTTCTCGCAACAGGTCAGCTTACCAGCTATCACGTTCTCTCCCTGATCTATGCCCTACAGGTCACCCAAAGTTCACCTCAAATCTGCCTTAGTTTTCTGTGTTTTTCCATAGGATTTCTTCCTCTCTTCCGACCATATTTTCCTCTCCTAGTAATTCTTGGTGACCACTAGGTGCCTTAACACATCACCCCAACCTTCAGCTACCCTTTCCACCCACTCTCATACCTTCTAAACCTCCAAAACGACTCTTGGCATCCTCCTATATACCTCTTGTAGATCCCCTGCAGCCTCCTGTAGATTTTCCTGTAGGCTTATTTTTGAAGTCTGATTGCGGGAAAAACCTCCAGAAGGCATCTTGAGACCTACTAGGACCCATCCACACCATCCTACATCTTCTCAAGTCCCAAAACCTCCCTCCATCACCACCTAATGGTTGCCACATTCACAATCAAATAAATTACATGCATGACAATTTCACATAAAATTACATAAAAATCCAAAAAGATGTTTTTTGCTCATTTACTTCTAGAAATAGCTTGAGTAGATGTTTTTTACTTCCCGAGTAGGTAGTGGCATTCATTTCATGGTTTTTCATGTCTCTTTATGCAAAAGTAGGATCATGCCTAGTAAGAACATAGATAATTCAGGAAAATTCTTACCCAACACCCCCACTACATCACATAGCCAACCTTCTCTCTTCTTCGGTGGTAGTGACCAAGAAGAACCTTTAGGTGAAAAACCAAAGATATTTGAAGAACCTATAGGGGAAGAATAAGAAGAAAACATCCCTCTTGAGACAATGGCTAAAAACATAAATGCTAGGGGGAATGGAGAAAGAATAGAGGGTACCTTTCCCATCCGAGAGACCAATTGGGACACCAAAATGAAGAATATAAGTCCCTCAGCCCTACCTCACTTCCATGGTTTGACCACAAAAGATCTTGACACCTTCTTGTTTGAGTTTTCTGTCATCTGTCGAACCTATGACTATGCAGAAGAAGAGCAAAAGTTGAAACTATTTCCTTCTACTCTCAAGGATGCAACATTGCGCCGGTTCATGGGGTTACCTGAAAATAGCATCACAGCTTGGGCTTAGATGCAGAAGGCCTTTAAAAACAAATATCGAGACTACTGTAGGTCACAATATACCAAGGAAGAAATCTTTTGAATGAGCATGGGAAGTGATGAATCCTTGAAAGATTATGAAGAGAGGTTCCAGCTCAGTTACAAAAGGGTCAGGTGCACACTTGACCCTGAATCTCTGAAGTTGGTCCTGCTCAGGGGAATTCTGGAAGACCTTCTAAACACCCTCCATCTACTGGCTAGGGGAGACATCTACCAACTACCTTATGAGGACATAAAGGCTGTTTTTAGAAACCATTCTAGAGCATCTAGAAAGAGAGGTAGGGGGAGTCAACCCATAGCCATTACCTCCTCATCCAATTCATCCATCAAAGGTGAACTTGGAAACATTCTGGAAGACTTCTAGAGTGAGATGCTGCAGACTCTTGCCATGCAAATGGATACCTTGCATATCAAAAGGAAACAAGAGGAAGCAAAGAGGGCTTTGGCCATTTTTTGTCCTAGGTGCACCAGGAGGCATCCTAGGAATGAATGTCCATTGAAATCTATAGAGGTTTGTTCAGTGTGTGAAGAATATCATTCTACAGATAAGTTCCCTTCCTCGCCCTGAATTAAAGTTGTATACCAGGGGGCCAAAGGAGCCACCGAGCCACTCTATTTCATGAACCAAAAGAGACCGCATGGACCTAGACGATACCAGTAGGGGATGTAAGGGACATCTCAGGCATACTACAACCCTAAATAAGTCACTTCCATACCTTCTTGGGGCCCTCCTGCTCATCCTTCTTGGTCCATGCCTCCTCCTTGGTCCTATCCATCTCAATACCGTGCCCAACCAACTACTCATTCATTTCAGACCTATGCTCAACCACAACCTCAGTGGAATGCATCTCCTCAGGGGTGGAGGACCCAGTACAACTCTCCTCCTGCTCTTTTGCCTCCACCACCTACTCAACCACAATCATTGCCTCCTGCTCCACCAAGGCAACCCCAAATGCCTATCCAGCTGTGGATATTGAGGAGATTAACTTGTGATATGGGAAGGTTCTCCCAGATAGCCAGCCTCCACCTAGGGAGGTTGAGGAAGATAAAGAGGAAAGTGAACCTAAAGCAATTCCACCCTTTCCCGAGAGACTATTTGGGACAACATAACCTACCCTAGAGGAAACTGAACTTTTGGGAGAGTTGAAACAATTATGTGTGAATATACCACTTCTCCAAGCCATAAAATATGTGCCTATATACAATCAGTTGATCAAAGGTAAGTGCTTTAGGCATCCAGGCAAGCATAAGAGAGATGCCCCAACCATCAATGTCATAGGACAATTGTCTGACCTGATGTTGGGGCAGGTAATCTGTCTGAAATATGTTGACCCTGGAAGCCCAGTAATTGATGTCCAAATCAATGACACCAAGATCCCACACACCTTGATTGATCTAGGGGTTGCCATTAATGTGATGACAAAGGACACAATGCTCAAACTCAACCTCTAGGGCTCCTTGAGGAAGACCACGACAGTACTATAGCTAGAAGACTAGTCCACCATGACCCCTGAGGGGATTGTGGAGGATGTGATGGTCCCCATTGATTCTTGGGAGTACCCTGTTGATTTCGTAGTTCTCTAGCCAAAGGCAAAGCTCACTGGGTATCCTCTCATCCTGGGAAGACCGTGGTTGGCTACTGCTAATGCCTATATTAGTTGTCGGGCTGGGAACATGACCATCAAAAATGGGCATACGTCCAAGCAGTTAGTTCTATACCCTCCTACCCAACCCTTGCTAGAACATGATCTACCTCTCTGGTTGGAGGAGGAGGATGAGGATGAAGTCTATTCTACACCACTTTGTGCATTAGAAACTGTCATGGGGGGAAAACCGCAAGATGAGGATGATACCATTGAAAATTTAATTCAGAATCCACCCCCAGTACCTTGCCATTAGGGGACATAGTGAAAGAAACCCAAAACAATCCCTTAACTGAACTCTGTGTGGCTGACCTGACCTCTCTCTATGTTAAGAATATAGAGTTCGACCTAGACAGAACCTTGAAAATCAATCCATCCCTACCCACTTCCCAGGGGAAGGAGTTGTGTAGCTTATTGAGGAAGCATTTAGATGCCTTTGCCTGGAGTTATAAGGAGATGAAGGGAGTGCACCCTTCAATACGTACTCATCATATATACATTAAAGAAGATTGCAAGTCAGTCAGGCAACCTCAAAGAAGGATGAATCTAGCCCTTAAAGACATTGTTAAGGAAGTATTGCAAAAATTACTTGATGTAGGATTCATCCACCCCATCTCTGACAGTGAATGGATCTCTCCTTTGGTACTAATGCCAAAGAAAAATGGTAAGTGGAGAATCTGTGTTGATTATCAGGAATTGAACAAAGCCACTAAAAAGGACCATTTTCCTTTGCCTTTCATAGATCAAGTGTTAGATAGTCTGGCGGGGAAAAAGTTTTTCTCCTTCCTAGATGGGTTTAGCGGGCACAACCAGATTCAAATTAGCCTAGAAGACCAAGATAAGACCACTTTCACTTGTCCTTGGGGTGATTTTGCATATTGAGTCCTTCCTTTTGGTTTGTGTAACGCTCTAGCCACTTTCAAGAGAGCAATATTGAGCATATTTTCTGAACTGGTTCATGATGTAGTGGAAATATATATGGATGATTTCACTCTGTATGGTTCTAAATTTTAGGAAGCTTTATCTAACCTAGGAAAAGTTTTGGACAAGTGTATTGAAATGAACCTATCCCTCAGTCCGGAAAAATGTGAATTTTTGATGACTGAAGGGACCTTGCTAGGTCATGCAATATCTCAACAAGGATTGCAGGCGGACCCCAACAAAGTTGCCATCATCCAAAGGGTCCCACCTCCTAAAAAGGTGAGAGATGTCAAAAGTTTCCTAGGCTTAGTTGGGTATTATATAAGATTCCCATAAAGATTTTAGTAAGTTAGCCTCTTCGTTGTGGTCTTTTAGGGAAAGATGTCGAATTCATATGGTCCGAAAACTGTCAAGAAGCCCTAGATACCTTGAAAAGCAAACTTGTCACAGCCCCAATTTTGAGAGGCCCAAACTGGGCCCTACCTTTCCAAATTCACACAGATGCCTTTTGACAAATCAATAGGAGTAGCTTTAGGAAAAATTGATGAAAAGTCACCTTATGCCATATACTTTATAAACAAAAATTTGTCAAAGGCAGAGTTAAACTACACGGTTACCGAGAAGGAACTCCTAGCTGTGGTGCATTCCTTAAACAAATTTAGACATTATATCATAGGCTATCAAACCTTTGTGCACACTGATCATGCTGTAATTAGATATTTAATGAAAAATCAGATGTAAATGCTCGCATCATTAGATGGTTTCTTTTACTACAGCAGTTTGATTTGACCATTGTTGATAAGCCTGGTAAATAAAATGTTGTTGCTAACTTTTTGTCTAGAGTAAATTTGCCTGCAGATGAAGAAGGAATGGTGGATGAGAAAATTCCAGATGAACACCTGTTTTCTATTTCAGTACTCTCTCCATGGTTTGCTAATATAGCAAACTACTTGGTTTTAGCACAATTTCCACCACACCTGTCCTCAAAGGAGAAGAGCAAGATCATGAGGAAAAATGCCTCTTCCACCTGGATTGGGGGAAATCTCTTCAAACTTGGCCCAAATCAGATCTTGAAAATATGTGTCAGGGAGGAGGAAGTTTTTGACATTCTCCTGACCTGTCATGATGGGCCTTGTGGAGGCGATTTTGCAGCAAAGAGGACTGCCTTCAAAATATTGCAAGTAGGCTACTATTGGCCACTCTTCATCAAGATGTGAGGAGATACACCAGCCAATGTGATCGGTGTAAAAGAATGGGGAAACCTACTCCAAAGGATGAGATGCCCATGCAACCTCAAGTGATCTTTGAGCCATTTGAGAAGTGGGGCATGGAATTTGTGGGTCTTATCAACCCTCCTTCAAAACAGAGGTAGTACATCATTGTGTGCACCGATTACCTGAAAAAGTGGGCAGAAACAAAAGCAATCAAAGCAGCAACTGACGAAAAAGTAGCTAAGTTTTTAAGAGAAAACATATTCTACAAGTTTGGGTATCCAAGAGAATTGGTCACAGATCAAGGCTGTCAGTTCATGTCTGATTTTATTGAATACTTTCTCACACATCATAAAATCAAGCACAGGACTTCCACCCCTTACCATCCACAAGCCAATGGGTAGGTGGAAGTCTCTAATAGAGCGTTGGAAGGACTTCTAACCAATGTAGTGAGCAACAACAGAAACGATTGGGCATACCAATTAGTTGAGGCCACTTGGACCTACAACACAACATGGAAGACCACCACAGGGTTCACACCCTATGAACTGGTCTATGGGAAGGAGGCTTTGCTGTCAATAGAATTTGAATTCAATACACTAAGGATGGTAGCTCAACTGGACCTAGATCTCAGCCATGCATAAAAGGAAAGACTACTCCAACTCAATGGATTGGATGAACAAAGATTGCAGGCCCTCCTCTATACAGAGGTAGTTCAGCTTCAGAGGAAGATATGGCATGATAAAAATATCAAGGAGAAGCAATTCCAAGAGGGATATTGGGCACTGCTCTATGATTCAAGGTATAAGACTTCAAGGGCAAGCTGAGGACAAGATGGTTGGGACCCTACACTTTGGAAAAATGCAATGACAATGGTTCAGTTCTGAATAGAACCATTGATGACGAAGCCATCCCCACGCTTGTCAATGGACATAGGTTGAAAATTTACAAGAAGGCCCTCTCCAAGCGAGAGTTCATTGAAGATTTGAATAAAACAGTGATGGTGGTGGGGCATGTCTTAGCCTGCACACATTGAAGAAACATAGAAAAAAGAAAAAATAATAAGGACTCAAGTGAAAACCTCCATGAGGCGCTTGAATCCCATCATTGGGTTGAAAATTTCTTCGGAGGCGGCCTAGTGATGCAAAAAAAAGAGAGAAAATAAAAGAGAATAAGATCCCTGGGTGAAAACCTCCCTTGGAGGCACCCAGGGCAGGCAATCAGGGTGAAAACCTCCTTGAGGCGCCCTAGTTGTCTTTCAAAGAAAAAAATAGAGAAAAGAAAAAAGAAAATTTAATTTTAATGTGCATTACAGGTTACATGAGGACCATAGGGAGCAAGAGAAGATGCCACAGAGCCTATTTCATCTCCTCCACACTCTTCTCCATCATTTTTTGCCTTTCTTCCACCCCACTGTGTTTTTTTCCGGAAACTATGTGTTCTTCAGGAGGCCCTGTGTTTTCTATAGGAGGCTCCTGTAGGAATCACCAAGAGCCAGAAATGGTTCCAAAAGTAGTATTGAGGGGATGAGAAGCTCCATGAAGTGCATGTAAACTCTCCTACAACTATCCACCCTCCTTACCATCCATTCCACACCTGCATCACATCATCATCATCATTTTTTCCCTTCCTATCACAGGGAAACACAGAAACTAGTTTTTAGAACAAACAAAAAAAATAAAGGGAGCAACACCTCAAATATCACTTGTAGCTTACCAAGTACCTCTCCATCTCCATCAGCATCTCTGGCGTCATCCTCATAGCTCCGAGAACAAAAAATCAGCTAAAATTTTAAAGGGAGAAGCAACTATAGGATCTCCTGTAGGAATTACTGTAGCAGCTGATCCCATTAAAATCAAGCCACAACAACAAAATAAGTGCAACCATGGGATTGAAGGAGACATCTAAAGCTAGATCCAGCCAAATGATACCTACACAAAACAACCAGACACAAATTAGAAATAAGAAAGCATGGAGCAAAGGAAATACACACGTGCAACAAAGGAAATACAAGCATGCAGTAGCAAAAGGAGCCAAAATGCCTCACAGCACATACATTCGACTCACAGGTAAGTGACTAACCCACTCCTATGTTGCATTGGTGTAATTGAAAGATATGCATAAGTAAATGAGATGGTTAGGGCTGAACGAGAAAGGGTGGCCAGTTCACTGGCCACCCTCATTCAGTTGACTGAACTCATCCGAAGATGCTACCACACGTGCATGTAGTCAAACTCAGAGAAAAATCCCAAGGACATGTAGTGGAGGATTTGCAAACTCAGATGCAATGATGGGAGGTGTTTGCGGGAAGAAAGCATGATGACAAGGCGAGTGGGGACCAATGATCCACATATGGAAACGTACATTTTTTCCAGCTCACCCCCTCACTAGAAATATCTAAAAGAAGAAATAAGTACTCCTCCTCGAAACTCCTTCACCACATCTTCTTTCATTTTATCCTCATCCACTTAGATGCAGCAAGCTCCTTGCCACCACCATAGCCTTGAAACCATCGTTCTCCATCACTTTCATCCATCCTCCTGCTATCGGCATTCTATAGGAACACTTACAGGTTCTACACGAGCACCTACAGGCAGTTCTCCAGGAAGGGCAGTAAGCAATTTTTAAGGAGAAAACACGGGGTTTTTGCTTGATTTCTGGCTTGTCATGCGGAAAGAGTTAATCTTGCGGACAAAACCAACCTCCCTAGAAGCCTAAGACTTTCTAGTGACAAACAAGACAATTAAGATCAATCCTTCTCTAAACATGCATTATCATACGAGAAACCAAGTGTTTTATATCCTACCTGTAGTCCAACGTTGTTGTAGTAGTCTAGCCTCGTCGATCCAGATGAGCTCGTCCCTCACTTCGAAACCTGCATACACTAACAATCAAACGATTACATAGCACCTGAATATCTCATAAAACAAAACATATTCAACATATAGACCAAGGAGTATATGAAACAATTCATTAATAACAAATCATTGAGAAGAATGGACTTATTTGTATTAAGGAAACAAAAGAAACCATTACAACCTGAGCCTTGGTGTTGTGCAAGTTCCTCCCAGGGTCCAGCAAGAGTTTTCCTTTACTTTGATAAGCTCACCCACTTCCAAATGAAACAAGGAAGGATGGTAATCTCTCCTCACAAGGTTCTACAAGGAAGTCCTAATTCCAGCGGCATCTACCCTTTGGAATGTTCAGCTTTCAACCTCCCCTCCTCTGGCCCAATTTCTGTATTTATAGTGTTCTAGAGGAAGTTATTCAGGTCCAACATCAATGGGATACTCCCTCTTTTGGATGGGGTAGCTCCTCTCTTGATGGGATAAGTTCCTCTATCATAGGGATGCATGAACCATCTGGAGGCGCTCAATACACGTCAAACACTCTTCTAGAAAGCTCTAGAAGTGACCACAAGTAACTTTTTTTAAGATGAAACTCGCGCCTTTTGACCTTTATAGGAGTACGCACCCATCCCTTGACTTACAGAGCGTACAAGTACGCATGTACAATGAGCTTGGGATGCGTACACGCAGGCAAGGTAGAGAGAACCTGCGTACCCGGAGATAAACATGATTTTTAATGACTTTCTCTCTTTTTTGAAGTTTGACATGGAGAGCAGAGGT
>APFE031044723.1:0-14495 GCA_000404065.3 Pinus taeda
GATCGTAAAAAATATATAAATAAACCCATTATAATGGTAGGATTAAGAAGAGAGCTTTTTAAATAAGTAATACATACATATCTATATATATAAGCGTAGATTAAATACAATACTATTAATTAGGACAAAAAATCAAACAGGAAGAGCAACCGGGAGAAGGACCGCAAAAAATTAAAAAGAAAACCAAAGATTAAGAAGGAAGACAGGAGGGTACTCGGGGGAAAAACGCAAAGGAAAAAACCATTAAGACGAAAGGGCAGGGATCCAACATCTACTGATCTTCCAGTCGTCATCTATGTTGAGATTGTTAGGCCTTCTTTCAATTTCAATAGCTTCCCTGAATTTACGATGATGGAACTGAGCAACCTTGGCCACGACCTTGGCCTCCTCTATACAGACCTGATGCTTGGTCTTATCCACATGCTCTGCTAAAGCTGAAGACTTGGTTCTCCCATGTCTCAAGTCAGTTGCATGCTCACTAATTCTTTGCTGGATAAAGCGCCCTGTTTCCCCGATGTAGGGCGTCCCACAGGAATAAGGGATCAAATAAACCCCCTTCATATCCTTAGGGTTGACAGGATCTTTCACCGATCGGAGGGAATTACGAATGGTGCAGAGGGGTCTGAAGGTTGAGGGAATATCAAATCTCCTAAGGATTCGAGCAATCTTGTCCGTGGTACCTTGGACATAGGGAAGATGGACCCCTAGTCGACGCTCCTTAGGTTCTTTCTTAATCAACGCATTTCTAGAGGCTTTAAGGAAAGCCTTCTGACCAAAGCACCTACTATATCCATTCTCCACAAAGACATCAAGGAGATGGGATCTCTCCTTATAAAAGCTCTCATTATCCGAAATCCTAAGGGCACGAGTAGCGAGGGTGTTGAGAACACCCATCTTCTGAGCCGGGAAATGATGGGAATCGGCATGAAGATACTGCTCAGTATGCGTTTTCTTTCGGAACGCAGAGTGGGAGAGAGAGCCGTCCTTATTCTTAGAAATCAGAATATCCAGGAAAGGGAGGCAACCATTGACCTCTTTTTCCATGGTGAACTTAATGGCAGAGGACTGACCGTTGAGGTGATTGAAGAAACGATCCAGCTCCTCATGGCCATGGGACCAGATGACATTAGTGTCATCTACATACCTCTTCCATAGCTTGGGAAGAAGACGAGTAGAGGCCAGAGCTTTGGCTTCGAAATCTTCCATAAAAAGGTTCGCAACAATCGGGGAGAGGGGGGAACCCATGGCCACCCCACAGGTCTGCTCAAAGAACTCCCCCTCGAAACAGAAGAAAGTGGAAGTGAGACATATCTCAACCAAATGAGCGGTATTGAGATCAGTTAGGCGATAGATCACTTCCAAGGCCTCCTTTATAGGGATGAAAGTATATAGAGAGACCACATCAAAGCTGACAAGAATGTCCTCAAGGTTAAGCCTAATATCCTTGAGCTCCATGATGAAGGATGCAGAGTCCTTCACGAAGGACTCAGTGCGTCCAACCAGGGGCTTAAGCTTAAGGGCAAGAAATTTGGCTAGAAGGTAGGTTGGACCACCAATGGTGTTAACGATAGGCCTCAGAGGGGCCCCTTCCTTGTGAATCTTAGGCAACCCATAGATCCTAGGAGCGACGGGACTACTCTCAATGAGCTTGTGGGACAGGGAACCCACCGAGCTACTAGACTTGATGGCGAGAGCCACTGTCCTGGAGATCTTCTTCAGAGGGTTCTTGGGCAGTTTTTTATAACTGCCACTATTGTGAAGATGATCCAACATCTTCTTATGGTAATCATCTTTGTTAAGGATGATCGTAGCCCCTCCTTTGTCATCTTTTAGAACGACAATATTTTCATTCTGATTTAGGGACTTCAGGTCACAGAATTTTTCCTTGCTGAGGTTCCTTCGAGGGGGTTTAACCCTCCTAAGGATGACAGCACAATCCTACCTGATAGTATCCTTGATATTATCCGGAAGATCTCTAATCCTGTATTCTATGTCACAAATAATGTCATCCACCGAGATTCTTCTAGGGGCAAGGGCAAAGTTTAAACCCTTGCTTAAAAGACTAAAAATGGAAGGGGCGAAAGAAAAGCTGGAAAGGTTCACAACCTTCCTATTACGGGAGGAAGAGGGAAGAGAAACCTCCTTGCTGAGGTTCTCAAATCTATTGCTAATGACAGGAAGTTCTTTGTCCTCAAGGCATAAAATATTAATATTAGAATTACACAAATTATCATCATTATTACTACCTAAACAATTATTACCCTCCATAGAACTATGGCCAATACTATCGTTATCCTTACTATTACTGATATTAATGTCCCTCTTGTTAATAATATCGCTACTCTTATAATTACTATTATCATTAATATCTTTATTATTAATATTGTTAATGTAATTATTATCATTAATGTTCCTAATAATGTCTTCATTATTATAACTATTGATATTCTCAATATTATTATTATATAAATTATTACTATTGCCCTTATTATTATTAATATTAATGTTACTAATATTCGTACATTTATTAATATTATCATATAAATTAATGTATTTATTATTAATATTGTTAATGTAATTAACATTATTATCGTTAAGGTTCGTAATAATGTCTAGATTATTTTTGATATCAATATCTTCATTATTATAACTATTGATATTCTCAATATTATTAATATATAAATTATTACTATAGCTCTTATTATTAATAATATTAGCGTTACTAATATTAGTACATTTATTAATATTATCATATAAATTACTACTATCTTTATTATTATACATCCTATTAATATCAATCCTTTCATTATTGTCGTTAATATTGTTAACACCATTAATATAATTGCCCCCGTTATCATTATTATTATTACAATCTTTAATACTATTATTATGTAAATCCGCGTTACTAATATAATTAACAATACTACACCTCTTATTATATTTATTATAATTACCCAAACGCTTATCACTACTCCGACACTCATTATTAATGGAGTTGTCTATAATGCGATTTTTTGGAGATTCTGGTGACGAAATCCGGCAGAAGAATTGAGGTTAAATCTTGATTTGTTGCAGTTAAAATGGTTTTTTAACTGCATATTTGGATTCAGCACCCTGAAAAACCCCTGGGATGGTTTGATTGTGCAGAAACTAGCTATCAAACTTGTGATTCCAATAAAGTGCTGCCAGATTTTGACCGGAAAAACCTACCGGAAAGGCTTCCAAAAAGTCTCATTATAGACAACTGCATTATTAATAACCCCTGTGCTATTACTCACACATACGATGCCATTGTTCTTTGATGAACTAACGTCATTAAACATGTCACCCGTCTCCTGGCTTTCCACGCAGGCACGAGCTAATTCGGCAGTCTGCCTCCCGCACCTGGCACCAGCAAACCGACCCCGATCCACGAATTTAGGGACATAAACTAAGCCGTCTGCCACACCGTCGCTTGGCGGTGAGACCATCCCAAACCGCTCAGCACTCCCCTCGATCTGGTCGCCTGGGCGCTGAAGCGGATCACCAATACGCGCGGGCTGGAAAGAACCCCCATCCTGGTCACCACCATAACCGTTTCTTCTATCTTGAACACCCGATTGCAAGGCAGAACCAGTATACCGGGCAACCGAGGCACAGCGCACCGGAGAACAATGCGCGCAGCACAGAGCCACACTCAGGTTGTGAGCGGGAGAGGCATCAATTCCCAAATGGATATCAGCGCCAACACCGTTCAAACGATGAGACGGAGCACCCGAGGCCACCAAACACCCCGGAACTAACTCCCCCACCGCCGACGAATCGAGATTAGCTAGGCTCGATTGCTGGTTAACAAAAACCCTGCAAGAACCACATGAGAAAACTGAAGCATCAGCCGATGGCGGAGCCGACCTGCAATTGCAAACAGGCAGCTCAGAAAGTCGCGTAGGAACCATGCAGCGATCTCCAAAGACTTCTTGATCTGCCAAGGGCGAGGAGAAAGAAGATCGATGGAATGGATGAAACCCAGGAATGGAGGGTCGATTTCTGAGAGGCAGAAATACGGCTCCGAGACACGCCCTCCATCGAATCAGACTTCGCAAATTCCTGAGCTAAGATCTGAAACTTCGCAGCTTGCTTCTGACCCCTGATCTCCTCCAATCGCAATGATTTCAATGCAGAGCATGCATCTATTCTAGCCCACAGCACGGGAGAGATCAAGTTCGAAAGTTCCAAGTGTAGACCCAGAAGATCATTAGATAAACGACAAAGGTCTCTCCTAACCTTATTAATTTCAGATCTCAAAAGAGCCAGACTGGCTTTTACGAACACTCCATGGTTAGAAGGAGTGTGGAGGCGATGGTTGATCTAGGCGAAAAATAGGGTAACTACGGAATCTCTGCATCTCTTCAAAAAAGCTAGATCTGTCTTCAACTTCGAGACCTGCAAGCGTGCCCGTTCAAAATGGTGAACTTTAGATAAAATGGTTTTTCCGTGCAGGGAATCAATTGTAGAATTGAGGCTTCTTTGATCAATCATAGTTATATAAGAAGAAATTTCGGCGTAAGTCACATAAAGAAAGACCTTTGTCGACGCATTTTGAACCAACTAGTGTGGTTCATCGTCAGGACAAGTTGAAGAACAGATCCAATCTAGCATGTTAAATAGACGGCTGGAAGATCAGTAGATGTTGGATCCCTGCCCTTTCGTCTTAGTGGTTTTTCCTTTGCGTTTTTCCCCCGGGTACCCTCCTGTCTTCCTTCTTAATCTTTGGTTTTCTTTTTAATTTTTTGCGGTCCTTCTCTCGATTGCTCTTCCTGTTTGATTTTTTGTCCTAATTGATAGTATTGTGTTTAATCTAAGCTTATATATATAGATATGTATGTATTATTTATTTAAAAAGCTCTCTTCTTAATCCTACTGTTATAATGGGTTTATTTATATATTTTTTACCATCAACCCAATAATATTATTTTAATTATATATATATATATATATATATATATATATATATATATATATATATATATATAATAAATAATTTAGTAAACAAATAAAATTAAAATTTTAAAATAACCTTAAAAAGTATGTTATTTATTTATATATTTTCCTAAGGCTTTTAACAACCTACTAATGTTATTATTAAATTATTTATAAATATATAGATTTCTATTTATAATTAATTAATAACTTAGGTAAATGAATTAATTTTAAGATGACGTAACTAACCATTATTATTATTTTGGTTTTAATATATAATTTTCATGTAAATCACCTTATTAAACATACCATTAGAATTGTTTTATTGATTTATATTAATAACCTTACGGTATTATTTGAATATAATATATATATTATATATTATATATATATTTATATATATATATTAATTTAGTAAACAAACTTTTAAACTAAATTAAAAAAAGTATGGTATTCATTTATATAATATGGTTATTATTATTAAATATTATTATTATTATTTTTCTATAATTTATTAATAATTTATGTAAATAAATGAATTACCTTTAATAACTAAACATTAAGTTATTTGATTTTTAGTCCCATAAATAAAATAATAAGTATTAGAAATATTAGTTAGTTATCTATATATATATTTATATGTTGTTAATTGATAATTTTAAATAAAATGAATAACTAACCAATTTTTATTCTTTTAACGCTCAACTTAATTCCATAAATTAAATAACAAATATGAGGAATAATGGTAAATAGTAAGAATAGTTATATTAAATTAATAAATGGAAATTTGATGGGGGTCCCTGAGTCAGAATTTAGTCGTTAGTATTTTTTAGCCATTGGAGTCTCTGCTCAGTCTATTTAACATGCTAGATTGGATCTGTTCTTCAACTTGTCCTGACGATGAACCACACTAGTTGGTTCAAAACGCGTCGACAAAGGTCTTTCTTTATGTGATTTACGCCGAAATTTCTTCTTATAAAAGAGATGATATTACATATCACATTACATAGAGCGACAAGGTGGAACCCACTAGCCTCCTTAGCTAGATGAAATTTAGTGATCAAAGTAAGGAAATTAGCATTCAAACCTTACCATGCCTTTTAGGAATAGTGTGAATCCTCTAATACAACGTGCACCTCCTTACCAATGAAAGGCCAACATACCTTGCAGAAGTTGGTTGTGAATCCATCTAGGCCTAGAGATTTATTAGTGGGAATATTTTTGACCACTTCCTCCATGTTTTGGAAGGTCATATCCCTCATCAACGCTGCATTCTATTCTCGATTAACTAGTTTGGGGATACACACAGTGATTCAATCTATAGCTTCACTCTTAACCTCTTTCTCATTAGAGAGAAGGTTGCTATAAAAGACCAACAAGTCATCATATATGTCATTGTTCTCCATTACCCTTAGACGATTACTAGAATTTAATCAGTAAATGAAGTTATGATGTCTATGCTTGACTAGGGATTTGTATAAGAATCAGGCATTTCATTCTACCTCCCTAAGCCAGTAGATTCGATATCTCTGCCACCATAATGTCTCCTATTTCATGCAAGACTTCTATTTCATAATGTGTCAGTATTCTATTTCATGCAAGACTTTACCTTCCTCCTCTACCAGGTCTTCCCTCCTCCATTTTTGGATAATGTCTTCTTGGAATTATTCCATCATTTCTTCCAACCTATGTTTTTCCTTAAATATGTCACTAAACTCCAATTGATTTCATTCTTTAACGAAAAGTTTTAATTCTTTCAACTTGAGTTGCATGGTGTGCATTCATTATATCCTTGAACATGGATCTAGTTCCACCATTCTTCCAATTTTGGGAGGAAATCCTAATCTTGTAGCCAAAGGTTCTAAAAAAATGACCTATTATGTGTAGTCATTTTGATTTCCATTTCCAAGTGAATGGGCCAATGATATAAGCCCATACTGGGTAAGATCGTCGCTTCAATGAATGAGTCTCCTATAAAGAAGAACTAATCTAGATGGTTTTCATGTTGTTATGATCCCCTATGCTAGATATTCGTAGTGTATAGGCCATTGATAGTGTCTGTATCCACTATTTGTAGTTCCTAAAATACATCTTGGAATAGCCTTGCGGATGCATCAAGACACCTTATCCTGTGCTTTTTATCCTCTAGGTTTTCTACCATATTAAAATCTCCTCCAAGTATCCAGGCCTCCCAATAGACTTGCTTGTGTGTTGCCCTTATTATTACTAGGAATCCCTCCTTCACCCTTCAGACTCAGTGTCCATATATCGCTAATAGTCAAAACCATTCTCCTGATTCAAGGCAATGAAAGTGACGAGATAAGATATTCAAGTTGGCTATTAATAATCAAAATGTGCCTACTAGAGGTCCCATATCACCATTATCCCTCCTTTATTACCCCGAGATTCATTATCCTTGTATTCACTCCTTGTCCAAACTTGAGGAAGAATTTGGGCTACTGTAGAGTTGGTAACAATGGTTTCTTGTAATAGAACTCTCTCTGGTTTGTCCTTATCAATTCTCGACCTCATGTATCTATTCTTCCCCTTGTTTTTGAGGCCACATATGTTCAAGGTGATGATATTGATGAATTAACTAAGGGTGGGGAGATAAAATAGTTTGTTATCTTATTTATCTACCCAAAATTCAAAATGAATTCCCTAGAGGCTCATTGAATGTCGTTTGTTGTATTTTGCCCGTTCCGATTTCATTCGTTTGTAGCTTTGTGACATTGCAACCCACATTTGCTTACTTTTATAAGTAATCATGAGCTAAGAGTTTCTATGCATGACCTAACAACCATATTCCATTTACGGAATTTTGGCCTACCATACTAGCAACATTTTGTAACCTCACAGGTGTTAGAAATTAAATAATAGAGCAATGGAACACATAAAATGTTGTGGAAACAAAAATATAGAAAATCATAAAATAATAGAGACACACATATACGTGGTTCACCCTGTTTTGGTTACATTAAAGGAGAAACATTGAGGTATTCCTTTCATATTATCTAGTAAAATGAAGAGATACAACCCACTAAAAATATTTTGTAATTTCCTCTTCACTCTCACACAATCTCCTCTCTCTTTCTAACATACAATAATAATATATAATTGCAATAGAATTCCATCATATACATCAACGGTTTCCTTCTAGGGAAAAAAAACCATAAATTAACATAACTCCTACAATAATATTTTTCTCTTAATGAATGACCTAGATTGACCACAAAATTACAATATATTACAAGGAAAATTTTCGTCTATTTTTTTCGTAGGGAGCACTACACTCACCAGACCCCCTAGTAGAAATAGTGGGGGCGAATCCCCCCCATACCCCCTCATCAGGGACTAAGATCAAACCATAGCTTAAACACAATAACATTTGAACAATCAGGAAGATAATCAGGCTCCACACCAAATATAAGATTCAATTGATCACCTAGATGTCAGATAACATCCATTGGTGATATTTACATAGACTAGAAATACCTTCCTGACTCACTTCACAGTCCAGTCGCATGAATTTGGACCTGTGCATGTAGCTATAAGGCTCTAGTCACATGAAAATCTCACCCTCCACATGGATACAACCAAAATTTATGGGATTTGATAGTGCGACCAACACCTCTGTTCTACATTTTTAGGGCCAACCTTTGGGCCAACTGCCCATAAATGCCTATAACATCTAGAGTTTCTTGTAGGATTTTTTTCGCACTTCCCTTCACTCAATCACTACTCAAACTTTTCAAATACATGGTAATAAGTTTTGCAAACACTTTTTAAGCATAATACCCATAGGCCATGAATCCATATTTGTACAATAACTCATTAAGTTCATCAAAGAATCACTGAGAAGGCTTATTTACCTCTATTACTATTTGTAACAACACACATTAGCTCATGTAGTCATATAAGATAACTAAGAGCCTGTCAAGCCATCTAATGTATCCATAAGAAGAGCACATCATATAATGAGAAATGTACCATGTGTGTAACCAAAATTTAACGAGAATATAACGATGAAAAACCAATCATAAAATAATATAAAAAATGAAAACCTATGCTCATTATTCTCAATAAGAATCAACACATAATAAAATATCCAAATTCCAACCAACTCAGGGACTTCCATGTACCACCCGACATAGATTGGGATGAACAAAATCTTTCTTACAACCAATCACCCCCATTCCATATTCCAAGCAAATATGTGGCATCTCATTTGATAAATTAAATATAATGAAACAAGGACTACAAAGGTTAAACAACCACCACCCTCAAGGCACAATAATCTCACCTAAATCGGTCTAAATATCACCAAAAAAAACGCAAGATTCGATGTCTCATAACTTATTCAACATACCTAAAGGAATTTTCTTGTCTCCATGCACCTATTAAGGGCTTCTTGGAGAAAAACATTTCCACCCACAACCGTTGATATTTTTCTAAGACCACCTCACCCATAACCAAAATATTTCAGCAATCTAAAGCTCAACTAGGAATGAATGCCAACACACCATGGTTATTGAGGAAATGGAAAAGGCAAGGATGTAACCAAATGGATACACACTACATTGAAATCCTAACAAGGAAATTACACATGTAACTTATTACCTATAAAATCCTTTGGTTGCAGTTTCTCCTCCAACCATATCCTTATGCTCCCTTTCTTTCCTTTCCTTTCTTGCTTACTTATGTCTAGGTGCTCTTTTCCTCCAAGTCTATGTGAGAATGCCTCAATGTGCAAGTGAATGCTACAATTTCTAAGACTAACCAAGAGTGTATGATCCAAAGCGTAACTATGAGTGTCATAGAATGTTCTCTCTCTCTGCCTTTATTTATTTTTCATTTTCATTTCCTTAAATTTCCTCCATTTTCCCTTGCATGCATATTCTTGTCTAATTGTCTTCCTTTTCTCCTCTTTCTCTTTATTCCTTGAAATAATTTCTATTTATTGTCCTTTTCCTTTTTCCAATGGCAATTCCAATTTTCAAAGACAATATTTAACCACAAGTGATATGCACTGTAATGTTTTTCCCCTCCATTCAACTTGGAGTATGTGTCCCATGACCTTCATCTTAATTTGCATTTATAATTTCCTTCCATTTACCTAGAAAATGAACATTGGGCTATTAAAACACCTCCCCCTTGGGGGAACACTTTCCTCAGTGTTTTTGTTATTCTTATGACTAGAAAATCATTGAATGTAAGATTCATATTTCTTATGGATCTTTTTAACGTAGATTGACGTAGTATTTACAACATAATTCTTATTGTAGCTTTGTAACAGAACTCGTTGCATGCACACACGCATATCTATATATATTATATATATATATATATATATTTATATATATATCAAATTACATTTGCCTCAAACAACAAATAAAGAAGGATATAATGCTCACATTTGATCAGTCATATACCATGTAGCTTCATTGGGCCCAAAGTGCTTCTAGTGCAATTTAACTTGCTCTATTTATTAGTTCTGGAGTGTGATCTTCTTTCGTTGTTGGATTCATTGAGGCTCTAGATGGAACTATCATTTTGGTTCCAACTACAATACAAACCAATCAATAACATGATCAACATCATGTACATATCATCTAAGCAATGAAGCATGGAAAATTTCATGGAATTTCATTGATGGTGGTCGAGCACGTCTATATGCCAATAGTATAATCCTCTCAAGGATCTCAAAAGGCATGCAATACTGAGGTTCCAAATTAACAAATGAACCAACCCTCAAGGATCTCTTCTTGGGCTTGATGCAGAAGTGCACATGCTCCCCAACCTGAAACTTCTTGAATGATCTATGTTAATCCACATAATTCTTTCGCATCTCTTGTATTTTATTTGAATTTATTTTAATAACCTGCATCTCCTACTCCATCTCAGCAAACATATTTGATCCAATATACACCATGTTTACTACATCACTTTAACTGATTAGAGTATTATAACTCCTCCTATAGAGAGCATCAAATGGAGTCACTTTTAGGGATTCCTGATACCGTTTATTATAACCAAACATCATCAGTTAAAGATACTCCTCCCACTTCCTTTGTCGATGCATGACATACATCCTTAGCATATCCTCAAGGATCTTGTTGATTCTCTTTGTTTCCCGTTTGTTTGTTAATGATAAGTTGTACTGAAAGTTAATTGTATCCCCAAGCTTGCAAACAACTCCTTCCAAAACATGGAAGTTAACCTGGCATTTTTTTCTAAAATAATATTCTTGTGGATTGCATGCAACCTCACTATCTCCCCAATGAAGATCCGAGCCACTTCACTGGCTGAATTTGTAAACTTCACGACAATGATGTGAACTACCTTACTGAACCTATCAGCCACAACCATGATGGAGTCATGTTGCCTCAATGCCCTAGGAAATCCTGTAATGAAGTCCATGGAAAGGACCTCCCATTTCCATTTTGGAATCAAAATAGGTTGCAATATACTAGTTTTTTTTTATTGCATTTAACTTGTGCCTACTAACGATCCAAACACATGGCAACAAACTCAACCATCTCTTTCCTAAAATTCATGAAATAGTATAAATTCCTAATAGTTTTCAAAGTCCTCTAGTGTCCTGGGTGGCTTGAATATGGCTTGAAATGAAACTCTCTCAAAATAATCTTCTTTGGTTCACCGCTATCAGTCGCATAGATCATGCTCCTGAATCTGACCAAGCCATCTGTTGTGAGGTGATAGTCCTCATCCTTTTCACCCTCACCTTGTTGTTGCAATCTCTACTTCAATTGTTGGTACCTATCATCATCTTTCCCTACATATATGATCTACTCCTTCAAATATGTCCCATAAGAAATCACAAATATAATATGATTCACCTGCACTCTACTACTAAGAGAATATATAACCTTGTTCTCTTTCCCATTCATGTACTTGATCTCAAAAAAAAACTTGATGAGATTAGCCAAACATCTAGCTATATTTACATTCAAATTGGGTTGGTGGTAGTACCTCAATACGTTGCGATCACTCATCAAGATGAACCTCCTCCCAGGGAGATAATTCCTCTATGTATTCAACACATGAATGATGACTTCCAAATCAGAATCATGAGTCACATAGTTCTGGTCATGTCATTGAACTTCTGTGATTCCTTGAAAACCACCTAACCTTCCCTCATTAAGACTCCACCAAGCATTTCATTACGTGAATTTGAAAAAAACCACAAACCTCTTATTCAGATTTTCAAACTTCAAAACATAAGAATTAGTAAGAAAATTATTCAAGGAATCAAAGCTAGCTGCATACTCAATAGTCCATTCAATATTATTTCCTTTCCTCTGTAAAGATGTGATAGGATAACCACCATTGGAAAAGTTACTGATGAACTGCTTGTAATGACCTGCTAGTGCCATGAATGATATAGCTTCTTCCACATTCATTGGAGATAGCCACTCCATCATAGCCTTAATAATTTCTGGATATACTATTATCCCTTCTTCATAAACAACATCTCCCAAGTAATGAATCTGGGACTGACATAAATTCCACTTGTTGAGCTTGGCATAGAACTTATGCTCTCTCAAAAAACTCAAAAACATTGTCAGGCTATCTGAAATCTCTTCCTCATTATTTGAATAGACCAATATATTATCAATAATACTATCACAAAATTACCCATATAAGGGAACACCACAGTATTCATCAAACACATGCAGGTGAATAGAGCATTGGTAAAACAAAAAGGAACCACCACAAACTCATAGTGCCAGTACCTTGTACATATTATAGTCTTGTATATGTCTTATTCTTTGATGCACACCTCATGAAATCCTTGTCTCATATCAATCTTTGGAAATGTCTCTTCTCCCTTCAACTGATCGAATATATCATCAATTTGTGGCAATTGATACATTTACTTGATACTTTCCTAGTTCAACTATCTATCATAAATGCACAATTTGAGAGTACCGTCCTTCTTCTTTACAAACAACACTGGTGCACTCCAAGGAGACACACTTGGCATTATGTATTCCTTATCAAGCATTTCTTTATGATGTAACTTCAATTCCACCAACCCTATATTTCTCATCCTATATGGTGCCTTACATGTTGGTGTTGCTCCTGGTGCCAACTCAATAGATAAATTGATGTTAGGCCCCTATACGACTAGTGTAACCCCTTATTGTTATTAGTAAAACCCACTTATTATATTGATGTACCCATGTAGTACCCATATTGGAACTATTGTGTCCCATAGAAGCCCACTATTGTTATTATTGTGCCCTTACATTATTATTGTTATGTCGGCTCTGATTATGTTATGACCCCTTAGACTGCTATATATAGAAAGGAGGTCTTTTCATTTGAATCATAGAAGAATTTTTCATTTATGTAATGTAAAGGAGGTTTCCCCCTCGAAGAGGCTGAATTCTAAGGCATTGATCTATCTTTTGTATATTTCTTGAATCTGGTTTCATAACATTTGGTATCAGAGCTATGGATTCCAGGGTTTCACTGCTCCAAACATGTCATCGTGGAATTTGTGTTGTAACTTTGCTTCTGCGATGTTTTAGAAGCCAAAAGAAAAACCCATTTGAGAAGAGATCGCACTGAATCTTGGGTCCAAATGTTAGAGATTTTTGCACTATATTTGTGGAGATATGATCTAAGGAATTTGGTCTTTTTGTAGACTCCTGAATTACATTCCAAATAGGTGACCTGGGGAAAATCGTCATAACTTTCTCTCTAAGAATTGGATTAAAATTTCATCAGAAGGTACAAAAATAGGATAGACTTTAGTTTCTTGTATATAGTTTTCAGAGCCAAAAGTCGAAACAGTGACTCGTGGCACGTCGTACAAGTTCACTCTACTAAACTAGTCTATAATCAGGTCACTATGGGAGATTGTGCATAACTCCTTCTTGGAGAATCCCATTTGGATAAAACTAGTGGCATTGGAAAGAGGACACAGAGGGCTACTACAAATTGCTATTTCAGAACTTATAGATCTGAAATTACAGAGTTACAGTCATTTCAAGATCAAGGTCCTAAAATCAAGAAAAAGCAAGATGAGGAATTTTGATGGCAAGGATCCGATAAATTGGATACTTTAGATGGAGCAATATTTTGATCTACATGGTGTACCACTATTACAAAAGGTATGTATTGCATCTTCATATTTAGAACCCGATCAATTTTTATGGTATGAAGGGCTTTGTTCTCGTAAAGAACTTGTTACGTGGTCAATTTTAACGGAGGAAATGATAGCACATTATGAGGATACAAAGAGGAAAACATCTTTAGAGCAACACCACAACAATTGGAAAGAGTAAAAGGGATTTGTGACATATTGGAAAGAAAAATTATGGAAACCAGGAAGCATACCATCACAACTATAAATATGACATTATTGTTTCTCCTAGCCTTCCACAACCTATAAGGGTTACACCACAACATTTGGAAGAAAAAAGAGAAAAAGGGCTTTGTTACAATTGTGATAGAAAATGTACTAAAGGTCATAAGTGTGTTGAGAAGAAATTATTTTACATAGA
>APFE031044723.1:15729-36968 GCA_000404065.3 Pinus taeda
CATTTGAATCATCGAAGAATTGTTCATTTATGTAATGTAAAGGAGGTTTCCCACTCGAAGAGGCTGAATTCTAAGGCGATGATCTATCTTTTCTATCTTTCTTGAAGTTGGTTTCATAACAATTGACCTCTCTATGAGGAGGAAACTCTTGAATCTATGCAAGAAAACCATCCTAAAATTGTTGCAAGGAAAGATACTTCCTCAAGACATCAACATCCTCATCTTCCTTCCCTTTAGCAATGGAAACATGAAATGCAAACAATACACGCCATTTCATGTGGTTTCACTGAGCTTGCATAGTTGTAACCATTCTCACTAATGTAGGCTACTTATTTCCCTGCAAGACTCTCATTTGTCCAACATCATCTAGGAACTCAATGGCATTTTCATATGAATATACCTTAATATTATGAATAAACAACCAATCCATACCCTAAAGAATGTTATATGCACCCAAAGGAAGCCGAATTAGGTGTGTTGTTGTAGGCATTCCATTAAGATCAAATGCAAAAGATCTTAATCAATGGTGAACTTTTCTCTTGGTCCCTATAACCAACTACACCAACCAAGATTATACATGCACTTATTTATTGAAATGACGTTAATCCACCACATCAGGACCAACATAGCTATAATTAGATCCATGATCAATCCAAATGGAAACAACTTGATCAAAAATCTTACCTTCATTCTCAATAATAGATGCTTGATGGATTTCCTACATGTTATCAAGTGCTGCATAGATCTAAGGAATTATGTTGCCTACATACCCAATTGTCTGTGTCTCCTAAGCATTTTAGATTTCTGACTTTCCACCCTGGTACAATGGAAAATCCTTCTTGTGATGCTCTTTGACAAAAGTGCAACGCTTCAATGGTACCATTCCACCCCCTTTATTCCGGTGCTCTCTAGACTAAGAGCCATGTCCTTTCCTAGCTTCATTAAAATTCTCATGGGGAGCCACATTTTCCTTCTCACCTACATCCTAATATCTTCCTCATTTCTTTGGCCATTTTCTAGTATTCTATTTGTTACCCTTCCAATCACGCTTGAACTTGGGCTTACACCTCGACTACTCGTAACAATTCTTCAACTTCCTAATGGATTCCTCCAAGGATTGAGTCCCATCAAACTTAATCCGATATTTTAATTATAATGGAAATCCACTAATGAACCTTTGGATGTTATCTTTCTTATCCTTGAGATAGGGTAGATATCTCAATAGCTCTTCAAAATCTAGTTGCGTACTCTTTATCCATCATGGAACACATCTTAAGTTGATACAATTCCTTATCCTTCTCATTATAATACCTCTCAGATAAGAATTTCTTCATGAGCAATATTTCAAACTCATACCATGTCAACTCATCTTCTTTGATACCTTTGACATTCTCAACATCTTCCCACTACATATATGCTTTCCATTTGAAACTGAAGGTAGTTATCTTGGCTCCCATGTTCTCTGAGTAATCATGTAATTTGAAAAATTTTGTCATCTTAACCAACCATGCTTCTCCATATTATAATTTCTCTATTTCCCCATCAAAATTAGGATGCTTATATTTCTTGAATTCCTGTGGAAACTACTCACTCCTATGACGATAGCAGTGATGGTAAAGATGTCTCCTTGAAGAAGAGCTATAATAAAATCCATATGTATTGAGGGAGATTCCACCTTCTATTGTTTCAGCACAGTCCATCTTGTATCTTTTCTAATACATGCTTCCATCTATACCATTAGTCTTTTCCTCCTACCTATATCCATGATTGATCCCCAACTATCCTTGCTTTTGCAACATTGAAAGGCTCTGAAGGATAACTGCATTGAGATCATTTTGACTTTGTTGAGATTTTCAAGTCTTTCCTATGCCTCAATCAACCTATTATTATCTTCTTTACAAATTATAATATGTACCCTCATAATCATTAATGTATTTGCTATATTACAAGAATATTCCTATGCTTGCTGCTCAACTCATTTCTTCCATTCCACTGATTTCAGTTTGGGTCTGTACGGGGAGTCATGTGAACTATAATCCACCATTTTTCTCTTCATCTCTACTCTTCTACTGCCCTTCATACATACCATGTTAGATAAACCAAATAGAATGCATAATCAAAATCAAACCTTAATGTATCTTAAGGGAGGCTTTCACATCTAAACTAGTCTAGATTAGCACAATATATAATAATAGCAATATCATCTTAACATCTTGGATGAATCAAGATGATAATACAAAAATGTAACAATAATTGCATGCATGAGAACCATAGCTGAGGTCCACCATTATAAACCTCCCTTTGATACCACTTTGTAAATTCAATATCAAAGAAAGGTTTATTGTGAACATAACTGCTCTGATACCACACTCTGAGACCACACCCTACATTTACTTGATTTTACAACCTCTCTAGGGTAAACATGAGTTGAGAGTTATTATACATAACTGAAAAACAAGTTATATTTATGCAAGTGGGGCCTACCATATTTATAGCTTTCTTCAACCTCCCAACAACACCTAATCACCCAAATGTCGTACAACATCCACTGGTGATCTTTTCTTATACTCGAACTACCTTCCTGACTCATTTCACAGAGTAGTTGCACACATGTAGAGCTATGCATGGACCTAGTCAGCTTTAGTTGCAGGCACAACTCACCCTCCGTGTTGCTACAACCAAAATTTATGGGATCTAATAGTGTGGTGAGAAGCCATGTTATATATTTTCAGGCCCAACTTACAGGTCAAATACCCAAAAATTCCAGAGGTTCGTGTAATAGTTTTCTTGCACCGTTCTTGACTCAAACTCATTTGTTACCAAGTAGTCATTCATGCATGCATGTCTATACAATAACTCATTAATTTCATTAGATAATCATTAAGGAGGATTTCTTTCGTCTATTACTATCTTCAACAACACACATTAACTCATGTATTTATATAAGGTAACTAAGAGCCCATCAAACCATGCAATGGATCCATATCAATATCACATCATATAGTGAGACATCTATCATGCATGTAACTAACAATTAACGATAATAGAACCATGACAAACTAGTCATAAAACCATACATAAAGTCAAAACTTGTGTTCATTAATATCAATAAGAATCAACACATAATAACATATGCAAATTCCAACCAGTCAGGGACTTACATGTACCACCCGACCATAGATTGGGTTGAACCTAAATTTTCTTTCATCTGATCACCACCATGCCATATTCCAAGTATGAATTTCAGATCTTATGGGATAAACCAAATATAAGAAAACAAGGACTCCAGTGGTTAAACCACCTCCACCCTCAAGCCATTGTGATCTCACCTAAACCAGTCTAGAGATCACCAAAACAAGACAACTTGAATTTTCTCTCTCTACCCACTTGTCAAGGGATTCCAAGATAAAACCATCTCCAACCCTAACCCTTGAGATTTTCCTGAGACCACCTCACCCGGATCCAAAATCTTGTAGCAATCTGAAGTTGAACCAAGAATGAATCCTAGTACACCAGGGCTATCCAGGAAATGAAAAAGGTAAGGTTCTAACCACTTTTAATCCAGGAAAATCCTATGCCAATGACAACAAAATAATCATCTAAGAAAAATGAATGCACCATGCATTTAAATCCCATCAAGGAAAACACACATGCAACCTGTTACGTACAAAATACTCCTACTATAGTTTCTCCTCAAACCTTCTTCTTGTGCTCCCTTGCTTTCCTTTTTTTGTTTTCTTGTGTCTAGGTGCTCTTTTCCTCCAGTTTCAACTGAGAGTGTATCTTTGTCCAAGTGAAAAGTAGAATGTCCAAAAGTAACCAAGAGTGTATGATCTGAAGAGGAACTAAGAGTGTTAGAATTTTCTCGCTCTCCTTTTATTTTGCTTTTCATTTTTTTTCCTTTAACTTCCTTCATTTTCCTTTCCATGAATATTCTTGTCTCTTCATCTTCAATTTCTCCTATTTTCCTCTATTTCTTGAATTAATTGACATTTATTTTCCTTTTCCTTTTGCCAATTTCCAAACCCAATAATTAACCACAAGCGACATCCATTGTAATTTTTCCCCCTCCATTCAACTTGCCATAAAAGTCTCGTGACCTTTGTGTTATTTTCCCATTATAATGTCCTTCTATTTACATGGAAAATCAACTCAGGGTTGTTCTAGGTTTGTTCGTTGGATTTGTGCATTTGAGCTTACCCTTTTTTCCCAGAGCTCATAGAAGACAAGCTCCCATCAGGGGCAAGGTTAGCTTTTCACCATTGGACATATAAGCAAAGAAAGTGATGTAGTTTCTCCACTTAGATCGACTATGTGTCCATTTGAGTCCATGTGCACAAGAACCCCAACGTAGTTTTTTTTTCCACATCTAGGCTATCTTGACAGCCTTCGACCTCCAAAATGGAGGAGGTGTTTATGAACAATTATTTCAAATTATAGTTGTGACATGGATCCTCCCTAGGTTTGTGCTTGGCTTCGTTCTCATTGGGTTAGGATTCTATTTCCATTAGCTTTTCCTCATAAGAACCTTCCCCTTTAATGCATGGATCCTTCGAGGACTCATCCTCTATTGGGATCTCAAACATATTTTCATCATTAATCATTATGGACAAATATTCCCCCTTCTCATGCCTTGATATCCACAACTTCTATCTTTTTGCATTCCCCTTTCGATGACAGACTTCCTTAAAACACCCATATTTATCTTGATCCCTAATTTGTTATTGGTTTACTATTATTAGCGGGAAATATCTTATCAACTCATTATATTCACGGAGACTATGAAATTTGAAGGCCACATGCTCATAGTCAAGTGGATGTGTCTAGATCTCATTGTAATATTCTAGATCTATAAATTCTAACAAGGGTTTTGAGATGTTCATGTACACACAAATCTAAGCATAAAGTGCCCAACATATATGTTTGGTTATATCTAAGACATTCGCAAAATTGTTAATGGCATTGCTGATCCATTTTAAGTTATCATATTTACATAAATCATTTGGAAGGGAAAGGGGACGAATCCAGATTGTAGCTGCAAGTAATTAGTCTTTCTCTGGGTTATAACACTCTTCCCTAAAACACATAAATATTCCAACATTGTTCATGAAGTAAGGACCATTCTCAAAGATCCAGATCCGATCAACTAGATCTTAAAAAACGATGATAAAAGAATGTTTAGCACACAATCTTAACTCCACAATGCCTTGAGGTTTCCATTTCAACTGGGATCCACTTGGCAATGTCTTCTTCTTTGGGCCAAATACCTATCAACTTAGAAATTTTCTTGTGGTATTTCATGAAACTCTGTGATTGATCCACTACATTGTTTGGGATCACTAATTTTGGATTTGTATAGGCCTTCATAAGATATCTTCCTTTCAAATGAGCCTTCCATTAAGCACCCACAATAGGTTCATTTCCTCTTCCTCCCTATCTGATGATTGAACCCCCGCCTTCCCCTGGCTTCGACATTGTTCCTTTGAAGATGTTTTCATAGAAGGGGGCTTCTCCCCTTCCCACAAATGTAACCTTTAGGATTTGACCAAGCACAACAGTGACAGACCTGCTAGTCTTCATACCTTTAACGTTTTCCTGTAGAAAGCCTTAGCAATACATAGCTCAAACCACTTAATTTTTTTTATGTCATTTCTGTATCAATTACATATTTCAATTTAGCAATATATATTTATTATAATAACATGGGTATCAATATTATGTTTATGTTCTAATCACAAATGTTTCCTGTTTTGTCTTATTATCTCATGTTTTTTGGCATTATGTTTCTCATACTTTTCCTTTTAGTTCATCCTATATTCTTTGATATCAATATGTAAGATAATTCACTCCCATTCTTAGTATATTAATATAGATATTTTTATTCAATACCTATCTAAATATATTATATTTGTTCAATAGATTTAAAGAAATTTATGAAACACATGATTTTGCGCTATATCATTAAAAACTAATAATCTATGATTAAAAATATTTTATTTATTTAAAAATACGGTTTTTTAAATGAACAGTCAACATGTCTAACTCCATTTTAGGAATGAACTAATACCACGACTCACACATGTTTTAGCTATAATTCTTTTAACACTCTCTCTAGATCTCGTGAGACATAAAAATAATGATCCCAAATAACCACTTCACGCTAGTCATTGATCAAATGATGTTACATATAATAATAGGAAGTGGTGTTTAAATACATACAAACTAATTTGGACTTCATTGAATGAACCCCTGACATATCATGTGAGTTCGTGACATACTAAACAATACCCTTAATTTGTCTACATATTGGAAATTACCTCTAAGAATCACATAATTTAATCCTGCATTCATGACATACTAAACAATACAATTAATTTGACTACATATTAGAAGCTACCTCTAAAAATCACATTATTTAACCCCTTAGTAATACGAACCTAATGCACCTTCCCAATATAAAAAAAAATCACTTCACTAGATATTATAGGTGTCAATTTTTTCATTAACATTTTTATACTTCTTTATATATTTTCATTAATTTTGAGCTCTATTTTTTCTACCTACCAATATAAAAACCCTTTACCCCTATTATATGCTCAATATATTATGTCATTTTCTACTCCATATATATTCCCCAATATAAATACACCTAATATAATATTGCTCCATTAATAAAGCTCCATACCTCAAAATTAAGCTTATCTTTTTCCTAAAAGCTTTATCCATACCAATCTCTTCATGACTTCAAACTAGTATTGATGATCAAGTAAATCGATGAATTCAAAGTTCGAATCTACCAACGATTGTAGCAATTAAATTAAATACATGAAAATAAAATAAAATTTGTTTACCTATATATAGAAATCAGGCCTTGAATGATGGGTCTGTCATAACTTACGAATATATATTATTTGCATTTATGATTTATGGATATATATTAATTGCATTTAATCATAAATGCAATTAATATAGATCAGTATGTTATGATAGACCCATCATTCAATGACTCATTTCTGTATATAGGTAAATAATTTTTGTTTTTTCATTTTCATGTATTTCATAAGGTTTAATTTAGTTGTTACAAATGGTATCAGAGTGCTCAGGTTCATACACTGAGACTCTCTGTGAATAGATATGTACTGCAAATGAAAGTGTTCTTTGAAAAAAAATATAACTAAATAAATTTATTTGTGAACAGAGAGATCACACAAATAAAACAAAAAGGGTCAGAATGCAAGGGAGCCTAGGACCACCCAATCCACCCAGAAAAACATATATAAAGGTTAATCTTGATATTTAAATACAGCTGGGTGAGGAATCCCCTCAAGCTAATGTGGTGTTACTCCAAACTGTTCAGCAGTTGCATGCTGAAATGAAGAATTTAAGAATAGATAATGAAATATTACGCTTAGAATAAGAGAAAATTCTTAGAAGTCTGTCCAATCTACAAAATCAATGACATCTAGATCTTAGTGCTCAGGATCGGGAGAAGACCGCAATGGCTCAACATAGAGAGGAAAATGTTGAGTCAACATGGGGAAGACGAAGAAGTGTGCTCAAATGTTTCTGACTAGGGAAAAACCAAAAAACAGAAAATTGAATTGCAAGGGGAATTTAAAAAGATCAAACCATCACCCTTTGAAGGGGAATCGAAAGAAGCAACAAAAGCTTGGCTAATTGATATGGGCAAATATTTTTATATTTATGAGTACACTAATAAACTGAAAGCACGATTGGAAGTTTATCAATTAAGATGTAAAACCACTTTGTGATGGGAAGAAATCAAAATAGTAAGGAAAATCGACAAAGAGAAGGTCACATGGCACAAATTCCAAAAGCATGTCAAAGACATGTATTTACCTGAACGGTCACATGGCACGAATTTCAAAAGAATTTCAAAGACAATTATTTACTTGAACATTATTACAATGAAAATGTGAAAGAATTTCATAAGTTAAAATTGGAAAGTTTAACCATGGATGAGTATGTGACACATTCACCTCCTTCTTTCTGCGGTTACATGTAAGACGAAAAAGCAGCTTACCCAACTTTATGAAGGAGAAATTAGTTGTTACAAAAATTAAGCAGTCCCTTGTATGTAAAGCAAGCAATGCCATCATCCAGTCGAGGATACCCAAGTTCTCGTTATTCTCGTTCTACTTAAAGCAAAACACTCTGCATTGAGAGCTACTCCATATTGCATCCACTAACGTATGAAAAATCCTTTAGAACATACCAAAAATCCTTTAGTTCCGGTTTTGCTTGTAATAATTGATTATGAGCCAACGAGCACCTATGCATAATAGTACGTGGTCTGTGCTTATCGATCTGAGTAGTTGAAGCACTACACATTTTTGTTGCCTCTTGCGGACCAAGGGAGCACATTAAAATCATGCGGGTCCTCCAGGTGCTCCACTACACATTCCAAAACTCCATTCGGAATTAGATTTCCCACAGGCAACCTCCACAGCCTATTGCTACATCTTTCTAGCCAGAAGGATTGTTGAGCAAGAGAAACAAAGACCACATGACACAAACACCAATCTAGCTCTCTCTTTGTGTTGCGATGATGTGATGTTGGTCACTTGGTAAAAACATTCTCTAGCATTCCAATTTTTTGCCACTGATCGACCTTTCATCAAAAGCAACCGCAAATTTTAGCATTATTGAGATGGGACAAATGTAGTCGCTCAAGTCTAATTTATAGTAAATTTAAGTGCCACCCAACTTCTCTAGAGCTCTAACAATATAACCACTCATATCCCATGGAGAAAAAAATATTTTACAAACAATTAGCAACTTGACATTCTCCTTAGATCGGCAAGTGTTCTACATGGAAATCACATCAGTTAGGACACAATATAAATCATACTTCAAATAAGTACACGCTATTTTATTATTTTTATGTTTCTTTTGGCTTTCTTATAAAGTGGTTAATTATAATCACTTGTTTAAGGCAATATCTTAATCACACACCTATATCAGAGTACTAGTTGGAGAGAATCTTTGATCATCCTAAATAATAAAACCAAACTCATAACACACTTTGATACCAATAAGAGTTAGATGCTTTAAGGAAAAAACATAAACCGCCATCATCATTTAAAATGTTGAAATTAAGATATTTTATTTATAGATAACACTAAAATATATATTTTTTAAATACTATGTCTTGACAATAAAGCCAAATACATTAAATAATACTCATATAATGTTAATATTCAAATATTTAATTTATATAAATATGTCACTTATGATAAAAAATTGACCTAATAATAACATCTAAAATTAAAATAATTTAATAATACACTTAATCACCATCTATTGAAAACTCCCATAAACTTTATTAAAATACACTATTAAAATATACTTACATTATTAATAATATTTTTAAATATCTATAAATCTGTTTATATTAGTTTAATTTTATAAAACATCTCAAAACACTAACTCACGAATATATATATATGGTGAATAAAAGTAAGTAAGAGACAAATAATAACTAAGCACCAAACGATGAGACAATATGGAATCAGTATTCACCTTATAATAAAGAGCGATGCATCTTCGAAGTCAGCTTTTAATTTTATTTTTTTGGCCCGCAAAAGTTATGGATGGCTCAGAAACAAACTGTGAGAGGATATGGAGTAAGCACTGAGATTATACTCGAGGACGAATCATTGTAATTGGATTGCTTGTGAAAAAGTGTCTCAATGTGGTGTATTTGTTATTATTTTATTTTTTATTGTAAAAAAATTAAGTACGTAAAATAAATAAGTGATAATCACATGATTAAATTCGAAAAGTTGTGTGTGAGAATTAAGTTTTATTTAAAAAATAAAATGTGTAGTATTATATTGAAGATGGAAAGGAATAATTTTTTTTAAATAGGTTATGTGAGTTTTGATGCTATGAAGTGCTTTGACCACACATATATTGTCATGATCTAATATTATATATAACATTTTAAAAATATATGTTTATTGAATTCTTTGCAACTGATTTATATTTATTTATATTTTTTAATTAATAACTTTTAATTATTTTTTCAGGGATGTGGGTGAATGAGCGGTTCATGGGTACGAAGGAGGCACAAAAGGTGGGTAAGTGGAAGTCCACAAGTGCCAGATGTAAATGCAGAAGGCAAGAATAGTGGTTTCGCACAAACATATTAATGACAGCATTAACACTGCCTTTTCTGAAATTCATTTTAGATGTGATGGCACCCAGCTTGGTCCTCACTCCTGCTGCTCCTCGGAGTGCTTTCAGGGCCAACAAGGTGGTAGCTCCTTGCGGTTCTTCAAGCGCCAACTCTATCCCCTGCTTCCCTTCGGCTCTGGTTCATGGTGCCTACAGCTTCGAGCGTGCTCAGTCTCCAGCATATTCTGTGTGTTCTCTCCTCAGTCACTTCCCAGCCATTCCCCCTCCGTTTCTCATTCCTTGCTGCTCCTCAAATGCCAACACTATCCCCAACTTCCCTTCGGCTCTGGTTCCTGGTGTTTACAACTACAAGTGTGCTCAGTCTTCATTATTCTTAGTGTGTTCACACCTCTGTCGCTTCCCAGCCATTCCATCTTCGTTTTTCAGTCTTGCTCTTCTCGATATGTCTAGAGAGTGGCCCAGAATGGGGTGCAGAAGAGGTGGTTCTCGTGGTCGAGCCTCCCGCCAGCATTCCTCAATGACTTCAGACCCCTCGTCGGATGCTTCGGAGTTTTGCTGCTACAGTTATCCTGCTACAAGAAGTGGCAGGGGCAGGGGAAGGGGGCAAGTTAGAGCCGAAGTCTGTGCGCATCATTCACACCCGCATACTGCCCGTTTCTGTATCCCCTGCTCTCTGGGAAACTCATCCTTCATCGTTTCTGTGACAATTCAAATGTGTGAGAACGCTATGGGTTCGGGGGAGGTTCATCATGGGGCTCCTATGGAACAGAGGTTGGCAGGACAAAATGTCCCCCCAGTGCCAAGAAACAGGAGGATTGCCAATTATGAACACAGATGCCAATGCTGCCCCAAGCGCGCCTGCGGGAGGAGACCCTTCAAGCTTAGTGGCCCATCCTTCTGATTCCAAAGACTCAGATCAATTTGGGTGTCGGATCGTAGAAGAACAACCAGCAACCTCAGATGAAGATTGAACTAGTCTATGCCTCTTGTTTTTTTTTTGGTCGGCTATCGAAGCAGAAGTTCAACTCCCTCTCAGTACACAGTTTTCATGCTTGTTTGAGGTCTTTGTCAATTTTATATGTCGGTCTCCTATATGTTAGCGTCTGTTCATGTTTGTCTATGTTGGATTCTGTCCAAGAGATAGTTGTGCTCAAGTCAGTCTTGTATCACTGTATGGGTAAGTTTTGAGTAACTGTTTGTGTTAATTTTTGGAATGGTCATTGTCCAGACTTTCAAGGGTTTTTTTAGCAAAATGCCAACTCCATGGCTAGAACTCTCGAGGCATCTGCCTCTCTGTAATATCTTTTTGTATTAATATAGGAGTAGACCAATTGACAAAATAAACTATTTAATTATTTTTTAATATATATTTGTTAAATTAACTGTTTTTATATTTTTAGTATATTTTTAATTAATTTATTCTTTAAAAATATTATTCTAATTCTATTTTTCTCTACATTTTATTACATATTTTTGTATGGGTTACTCTAAAAATTCATGCTTATTTATTTGAATAATTTATTTCACTATATATAAATAATATAAAAAATTACCTAATTTATATTAAGTTTTGTTTTTGTTTTTTTTAATCTGAGACTTTTTGATCTATATTGTTGTTTAATTGTTTTTGGAGAATTTATATATCATTAGGATTTGGTGAACCAACCCCAATTGGTTCATCATGAGGCAAGGTGAAAAAAAGTCGTACAATCTTCAAAAATAAATATTTAAAGATGCATCAATGCCCAATAGGATTAAACGTTTGGGGAGAACAATAAAACAGAATATAGTGAACAAGAAAATAAATATTATTTTATTTAAAAAAATTTAATATTTTTTATTTTTATTTAAAAAATTTAATATTTTTATTTTATTTAAAAAAGTTTATATTTTGATATTAATTTAAAACCCAAGAAATTTATATTTTTATTTAAAAATGGTTTAATTATATAAAAATCCCAAAAAATATTTTAGATCTAATTTATTTAATAAAATTTTTTTTCCTAAAAAAATTTTTTTAGTAATACAAAGTATTTATATTTTAAATTATTAAAAAATAATTTTTTATTTGTAATATTATTTAAAATCCCTAAACTTTTTAATTAGATATAAATCGTTGAATATTCCTCATTTGGTAAAAAGTTTTTTTAATTAATTTGATAACTAATTTGATAACGGCTAAATCTTAAGGGCTATTTACTATTTATTCTTTCAGTTCGATTAATTTTTTCACGTGTGTCCTGAGGGTGAACAACATATATTGGTTTGAAACGTGTACCAAATCCTAATGATATGATTAATCCAAAAAACATTATTATTCAATTAATATTTATTAATTAAAAATTATTAAATATTAATTTAAGATATTTTAATTTTAATTCTATATTTATAAAATTTATAAAAAAATAAAATATATTTAAATATAACATTGAATTTAAATAACAAAATAACATTTTTTTAATAATATAACAGTAGTAATATAATAATATTTTTCCTTTACTCAAAAAGTTATTTAATTGGTTGGAGTTTCCTAATTAAACGTGCTTACTTATTAAGAATTCATGTGGTCAATTCTACTTTTGGCATCTTGATATTAGTAAATTTGTTAATAAATTTAAACAATAAAATAAATAAAATATTTATTTTGATTATTGAAATTAATTCATATATGTATACATATATAAAATACGCATATATTGGTTTGGGTGTTTTTGATGTAACATTATTATGAATAATGCTTTAATATAGTTAAATATTTAGTGGAGCACAATTGTGGCTGGTATAAATATATATAATCTTCATAATTTGTTTTTGACCTGGACTCATACAAAAAATTGACCAACTTATTATCTCTCATGCGAATCATAAGCTTAAATAGCAGACATGACATCTAATCAAAAGTGACTTATATTCGCAACAAAGTGCGGCATTCCTCTATATATATATATATTTTGGCAAGGAACTCATGTAGTCTTATTGTACATAATGTTTTAATAGAGGATAACTCGGTTTGGAGGATAACTCGGTTCGCTTTTACTTTTATAATTTATAAAATAAGTTTAAGACTAAATTTCTGTTATCAACATTAAAATTCATATTATATATTAAATATTATTAAGTCATTATTTTTCATGAGCACTATAAGTTTAAAATAGTAAATATGGTATCAAATTACGAAGAAATTATATTCACACCTAAGAATAATAATAATAGGGTAAAAAGTTTTATTTTAAAATAGAATTAGAGTATAAAATCATTGATGTGCTTAATGTTGATTTAGATTTATTTTAACATTGTATTTTTTAATAATTTTATAAATTGGATCCATTTTATATAGTAGGATTTAATCTAAAGTTTTAAAAATATTCTACCAATTATTGTTTGTTCATTTTCTTTTGAAAATGTAAGATTTTTATGAAAACAAAATAATAACCTAAAAATTAATAATGTATATATTTATATTTTTCATTATTTTTTTTAATTGTTTTGATTGGTAACTTTTATTTAATATAATATATAAGTTTGGTCTATAAATATTAAAAGAATTAAGATAAATATAAAAATTAGGAAAGTTATAATTTGAGAAAACAAGAATTAAAAACATTTCATTACTAAGTTATTTGTAGAACTTATTTAGCAGGTTAGATGGTGATAGGTGTTTTGTTAAAGTAGTAATGTGAAGTCACTACTTGATTTTTCCGCTCTAATTTAGGTGATATATTGGACATGATAAAGATGTATTCCTGCCAAGCTTACCAAAAAAAATATATGTAAAACTTACTTAACTCAAAATTATTAAAATTTTATAACATGAATAAATTCAAAATATTTTCTTTTTATATATTCATTTAGATTAAATAGACAAACTTTTTTATATTAAAAGAATACAAATTTCCTCAATATAAAATATGTTTAAAATTAGAATTTAAATACTATTATATTTTATCTTTTTCTCTCATATATATAATTATAATTATAATTATGATAATTAAAAAAATTAATATTATTATTATTACTGATAAAAACTAAAATATATAGAGTTAATTTATTTATTTTTCATTGAAAATGCATGTGTGAGAGGGTTTATCACAAATACTATGTTAACAGAAGTTAACATTGTTTTTCATCCTATCGCCTCATCAAAAGAACAAATTGAAGTCCATTCATTCTTAAAAGTCCTGAAAATGGTTATTCATTAAGAAATTCGAGGTTATTCATTCTGAAATTCGAAGAACATAATAAGACACTTGATCGTCAACACTACCCCATTGGACAGTTTTATTGATTTAATATTATAGTGGGAAAAGGAAGAAGTCAAAACCTCTCTTGGTTTAACATCTTCCATGTTGTAATTGAGAATAGTATTCTGGTAAATGGTTGTGCTACTCAAGCTATTTCATCAAAAGTGAGGTGGTTACTTATAAATGGCAACATTGATGGTTAATATGTTTTCTAATATTTTCATAAAGATAATGACGATATTAATTATTTATCTAGGAACATGGAAAACGAAATGGACTATCATATGGCAACGTGTGTGATGCAAATAGACGTGTGGCCATCATTAACATGCCCAAATTTTTATCTCCAAATTATTTTGAAACTATAATGCGTGTTCCCTCTAAATAATATGAGATTATGGTTATGGAATATGGATCACTTAGGTTGTAGGATTAAGGCATGGTTTTTGTGTTTTGGTTAGGGTATTTTTTTCCTGTAGAGTACTAGTAAGCTACCACTTTTATTTTTCATTTTATTTAAATGCATTTTAGTAGTAGAGATTAGATTACTAGTAAGCTACCACTTTTATTTTTCATTTTATTTAAATGGATCTTAGTAGTAGAGATTGTCTCTTGTTTTTAGTATAAAAGTTTTAATAATAGTTTCATTCTCTCAGTAGAAAGGATTTATTTTTTCCTAATTCTACTAGAAATTAATATATAAAATTTTAGACTTTTAGGTGATTACTCCTATATTTGTATCAACAAACACTATTTTGAAGCCTTTTGGGATCAGGGGGAACTACCAATTTCCATTTGCAAGTTAATTGAGGATTCCTCACATATTTCTTGTTTAGTTAGTTCACCATTATAATTTATGTGGCTTTTCCAATTCCTTTTGGAATGTGCACCATTGTGTAGTGCTAACATTAGTGTCTTGTTTTGGGTTACAAGGAATTTGATCAGAAATGAACATAGGTATGCTTTAGGTAATATTGAAATTTATACTTGCAATTGATATTGGAATATTCAAGTTAATAAATGGAATATAATTATTTATGAGAAATAAAATGAGTATTAAGAGGTCATCATGATGTTATCTAGAGAAAAATGATCTCAATTCCCATAACCAAAACCAAAATTGATGAACAATACCAATAGGGTTCTATCAAAACTACTACAATTATGGGTACTTTCATCTATAAACAAGAATAGATATTCCAATCGACTATTCATTCCAATATGTCTGCTAAAATATATTTGAAAATATGAAATCTACTCTACGAGGGTAAAATGTTTCCTTATATTTTTTGATTGATTAATTATTGTGTTATTCTTAAACATGAATTGATAAAATATCAAATAGAAAAAATATAAAAATATAAAAGAAAATCCATAATGGATAGAAGATATGATTTGAGATACCAATATAGGGTATAACTCCATTAGAAGGTGAGGATGCCCTATATTCTGTTTCTTTGAGTGGAAATGGATGCAAGTAGAAACAAGTGAGGCATGCAACCCATCACTTGTTAAAGTACATAATTGCTATATTTTCTCTCTCTATGTATCCATTTTACACTACTCTAATCATATATGGAAAAAATTCACTATAGTAGAATGAAAGCTCTTTGTCTCCTCATAGCCCAGTTATAACACAATCTTATAGCCAAAATTGCAGTTAAATTTCACACATTTAACAATTAGTTTGAGTTACAAGTTCACCCTTATAAAGTCTTCTTCACAGTTCCCACATGACTATCCAATTTTCCTTGAGTAATGGTTTACGGTGTCGCATAGTCTTGAATAGTGGTAGTCAATTTTGACAGGTCAATTTTTAGGAGCCATAAATTTCTCATACTAGATATAATAGGAGTGATTCGTTTTCCCTTAGAATGGCATCAGTTAATATATTTTGGAATCAAGCCCCATAATAAGGTTGGGACAATAAAATGTGGTCTTCGAAGGCCTGAAAATAATGCCTTATGTTTTGCACCCAAAGTTTTTCAAATTGCGAACACTAGTAAAAATGACTTGGTAAACCCATTCTCCAAAGTTTTCCATTCTAAAATCATTGAGATGCATGAAAAATATTATATTGATCCACTCCAAACCATACCTCCGAATTTTTTGAATTCTTTTATTAAAAAAATATTTTACTAAATGAGATTTGGAAATTTACCTCTACCTTCTCACTAGAGTACCATTTAGCCTTCCTTGAAAGTTTTCCTCTCAACCCAATGTACCAATGATGTTACTACCCCTATATTTTAGTTATGGGCCTATTTTATAAATTGTATCATCTATCATCTCTTGATGAGGAGTTGGTGTTGTCAACTCTATAGAAAGGAGGACCTACTCCTCTTCCTAATCTAGCATGGCAGGGTCATAGAGTTCAAAATTTTCACATTCACCACTAAGTAAATGTGCATGTATGGGGTAGATTGAGCTTGTACTTTTATTATGATCTCTTTAGTGTCTCTTGTACTTTCCAATGGATCTTCCTAGACATGTAAAGGATTGGAGATTGTAGCAATAAAGGATAAATTTGAATTGTGTCTCAGTCAAGTTTAGTAAATCAATTTTCCACATCAGCAGGATGACTTGGATGGTAGTCAGCTACAGTGATCTGGTCTTACATACTATTTTTTCTCAGTAAATTTAAGTTATAAGGTAGAAGTAGAGTTGTGCATGTAGTAATTACTAAAATTTAGAAATCTAGTTTAGTCATTTTAGTTTGAGTTAGTAAATTGAGCGCAAGTAACTAGCTGAGTTAGTTGAAGGTCAGTTGAGTAGTAGAAGTATTTTTAACTCATTTCTCTCTTAGTTATTCTTTCCAATTAGCTAAAAATAGCCCGAACATGCATGGAATTCAAATTTCCTAGGTGGAGTGGAGTTAAAGGAGCATTGAAATTATCAATTGAATACTAGTTAAGTGTACATTCTTGGTAGTTACATAGGTCAATCATTCCATCGGAATTTCGTAAGAAAATAGGAGAAAATTCCTATATTTTAGGAGCTAATTTCCTCCAGGACTGTTAAAGGAAATAGGAGCTAATTGGAGCCTTGAATTGGCTAAGTGTTGGCCAGGGCAGGATAACCAATTAGAGAACAATGCAAGGTGTCATTTAGATTCAAAGAAAGATATTGTAATAATTTGTCACTCTCAGATTCGGATTAATGAGAAACAATGGACAAGTTTTCTCCTAGTTGGGTTCCCCTGTAAACCATTGTGTTATTGTGGTGTTTTAATGGTTGCATGTCATTTCATGTGTTTCTAAATTATGATTTTCATTCTATGAATAGTAGAGAAAATTTGTAATCTATTGATTTCATTAGTAGTAGCAAATTTCTATTGATTTTTAAATGGTATCAGAGCAGAAATCACACTAGAAACTACCAAATACTACCCCTCTTCCCATGGTTTCGACTTGAAGATTCAGTGAACCGTTTTTCTTCCATGTGAGAAAATGTCTTTCAGTAGATTGTGATTGGAGTATGCCCTTACGGGAACCTAGAACTTGATATCTTGGAAGGAAAATATGAAAGAAGTGCTTGATGATAATGGTGTGTTGGAGTACACCAAAATTGACATTCTGAAGCCAACAATATTAGACGCACAACAGTTATCTCACTGGAAAAAGGATACTGCAAAATCGAGGAGGGTCAGCTTGAAGGGTATGACAGACCAAATAGTCTCAATTTACATGGCAAGGAGACTCCATTTTATATTTGGAAGACCCTAACTAAGCTATTAAAAAATGAAAGTGATGCCTGAAAATTAGCATTTAGGGACAATCTCATAAACATGTACACAGAGAAAGGAGAAACGATTCCAAGTTACATCTCTAGTTTCACTCAGTGTCGATATGAGATTGGATGAGTTTGAGAAAATATCCCCTCATCAAAACTAGTGAGCATAACTCTCCTAAGTGTTAAAAAATCTTGGTACAGTACTAGGACTCTGTAAATTGAAGGGAAAAAATTCCAAATTGGGAGAGACTCTAGTCCGGGTGTAGGAAGAAATTTAGTGGAACATTAGAGATGGAGTAACATCCAAGTACAAGTTGGAAGAAAAAATTTTCTTGTTTTTGGAGGGCAAGAACAGGAATGACAAGAAGGTGCAAAGAAAATCAGAGACAAACCAGAACAATGGAAATAAGAAGTACTTAAGAATGATAAAATGTTTTCACTGCCATGAATATGGGCACTATGAAAATTTCTCGCACAGGAACTCTAACAAGAAGCCTTCAGGAGGAGAGGGAGGTGAAGCACTTTCCTCATAATTCCAGTTGGACATCACCCTCATTTCATGCATGGTGAGAATTTTAATAGGGAGTGTGTGGTATCTAGATTCAGGTGCTTCTCTCCATATTATGGGATGCAAAGTGTTTTTCAATATCCTAGAGGAGAAGGATCTCCAAATGCGCATAGAATTTGGAGACGATGGGGGGTACAACATCGAATGAATTGGTAACATAACCTTTAAGAGGGAGACAAGCTCCCATCCTCATCTAAAAGATGATATGTATGTACTTGGGCTAAAGAATAACTTGATCTCTATAGTTGTATTTGAGGATAGAGGTAGTGATGTTTTTTTCACTAAGGGCAAAGCCTTTGTGAGACATGTAGCTACCAACAACGTGAAACAAATTGATTTCTAGTGAAGGGAGGTTTGCACTACACTGACTAGCAAGGAAGAAAAGGTGCAAAGTGAAGATGTTTGAGAACTCTAGCACATGCACATCCGACACTTACACCATGGGGCCATAAAAATCATTCAGCAAATTACCACCGGTCTCTCGAAATGCACCCTTGACAAGCATGATGTCTGCAAGGGATGCACATTGGGGAAATATGTCAAATCAACCTTATAGGGCCAAGATAATAGAGTCATAGCAATCTTGGAGCGAGTCCACTTTGATGATGTGGACAATTTTCTATAGCCTTTATACAAAAATAAAAGTATTAAAACATGTCTCAATGTGGTTTATTTGTTTATATTATATTTTTATTGTAAAAAATAATTTAAATATATAAGTATGTAATTATAAATAATAATGACATGATTAAATTTGGAAAGATGTCGCTTGAGAATTATTTTAATTAAAAATTAAAATGTGTAGCATTATATTGAAGATGGAAACAAATATTTTTTTTTATTAGGTTATGTGATGCTTGACACCATAAAGTGGACTGACAATATACATTATCATGAGTTAAAATTATATATAATATTTTAAAATGTTACATCTATCCTTGTTTAATTGATAAGCATGCCACTAGTTTTCTAATTTATATTTATAAATATAATTTTATAATAGATATTTTTCTAAGATATAATCATCAAATTATAGTTATTATATCAAATTAGTAACTAAAACTTATATCTATTATTAGTATCCTAACTAGTATATAATATTATAATAAATAAATAACAATTAATTTTTACTCATTTTAGATTCATGGAAATTAATTGATAATTTTTCCCATTTATTTTCACCATTCTTATATTTGCTGATTTATATGTGTTAATTAATTAAAATTTATAATTTTTAATATATTTTAATTAATTTAATTTTTTAAGATATAATTCTAAATTATATTTTGCTGTCATTACATTTATTACATATTTTGCTTTATTACTCTAAAAGCTAATGTTTATTATTGAAACTATTTTATTTTATATAAAAATAAATTAATAGAAAAATTACTAATTTATAACTATTCTTTAGTTATCTTATAAACTAATTTTATGATTGGCTAAAATCTTTTAAGGGTTATTTGTGACCATGGATGTAATTTTTGCTATATTTTTTAGATTGACTGAATTTTTTTAGATATGTTCTTGAGAATATGAACCACATTAATTAATTTTAAACCTTCTAACAAAATTTTTAATGGTGTGATAATCCAAAAGTATCTATTTTTCCAATTATCTATATTTTTAATTAAAAATATAAATATTAATTTTAAAGATTTTTGATATTTACTTTATATTTATGAAAATTTACAAAAAAAATAAAAATATTAGTAAATATAGAAATTGAGTTTAAATAACAAAAATAACAATTTTTTCTAATAATATAACTAGTAGCAAATATAAAAATATTTTTTCCATTAGCTCCAAGAGTTAGCTTAATTGGTAGAGCTTTCCTCATTAAAGCATCTTGCTAATAAGAATTCATGGGATCAATTCTCCTCTGCGTCTTGCTAATAAGATATTAGTGAATCTATGTGGATAATTGATGCGGACATAGCAACCACCAATCTATGGTACCTGTGACCCACACATAAAAAAAATAACGAAATCTAATCCTTAAATTAATGACCCCAATTAAGAAAAAAATAATAATAATATCATTTTGATTACTAAAATTGTTTATTTAATATATATATATGATTTAACTAAAAAATATTACCTGGTACAAAAAATTCAACACTAAATTATATATGCGAAACATCACCAATTTATTATCTCTCATGTGAATCATAAGTTTAAATAGCAGATATGGTATCTAATCAAAAGTAACTTATATTCGCAACAAAGTACGGCATTCCAATCTTCTCGACATATTGTGATCGTGATGTAGTCTTATTGTACATAATGTTTTAACAGAGTTGAATTTTTAGTGGATGTTTACTCGGTTTGCTTTTGCTTATATAATTTATAAAATAAGTTTAAGGCTAAATTTATGTTAATGAACTTCAACACTAAAATTCGTATTATATATTAAATATTATTAAGTCATTATTTTTCATGACCATCATAAGTTTAAAATAGTAAATATCATATCAAATTACGAAGAAGTTGTATTGTGTCATAACTACTACTACTACTACTACTGGGAACACTCG
>APFE031044723.1:39620-92476 GCA_000404065.3 Pinus taeda
TTCAATTCATATTATATATTAAATATTATTAAGTCATTATTTTTCATGAGCACTATAAGTTTAAAATAGTAAATATGGTATCAAATTACGAAGAAATTATATTCACACCTAAGAATAATAATAATAGGGTAAAAAGTTTTATTTTAAAATAGAATTAGAGTATAAAATCATTGATGTGCTTAATGTTGATTTAGATTTATTTTAACATTGTATTTTTTAAAATTAATTTTTATAAATTGGATCATTTTATATAGTAGATTTAATCTAAAGTTAAAATGATTCATACCAATTATGTTTTCATTCCCTTTTGAATGTTAAGATTTTTATAAACAAAATAATAACCTTAAATTAATAATGTATATATTATATTTTTCATTATTTTTTAATTGTTTATTGTTATTTATTATATAAATATATAAGTTTGGTTATAAATATAAAGAATTAAATAAATATAAAAAATTAGGAAAGTTATAATTTGAGAAAACAAGAATTAAAAACATTTCATTACTAAGTTATTTGTAGAACTTATTTAGCAGGTTAGATGGTGATAGGTGTTTTGTTAAAGTAGTAATGTGAAGTCACTACTTGATTTTTCCGCTCTAATTTAGGTGATATATTGGACATGATAAAGATGTATTCCTGCCAAGCTTACCAAAAAAAATATATGTAAAACTTACTTAACTCAAAATTATTAAAATTTTATAACATGAATAAATTCAAAATATTTTCTTTTTATATATTCATTTAGATTAAATAGACAAACTTTTTTATATTAAAAGAATACAAATTTCCTCAATATAAAATTAATGTTTAAAAATTAGTAAGAATTTAAATTACTTTTATATTTTTATTTTTTCTCTCATATATATAATTATAATTATCATTATGATAATTAAAAATTAATATTATTATTATTACTGATAAAAACTAAAATATATAGAGTTAATTTATTTATTTTTCATTGAAAATGCATGTGTGAGAGGGTTTATCACAAATACTATGTTAACAGAAGTTAACATTGTTTTTCATCCTATCGCCTCATCAAAAGAACAAATTGAAGTCCATTCATTCTTAAAAGTCCTGAAAATGGTTATTCATTAAGAAATTCGAGGTTATTCATTCTGAAATTCGAAGAACATAATAAGACACTTGATCGTCAACACTACCCCATTGGACAGTTTTATTGATTTAATATTATAGTGGGAAAAGGAAGAAGTCAAAACCTCTCTTGGTTTAACATCTTCCATGTTGTAATTGAGAATAGTATTCTGGTAAATGGTTGTGCTACTCAAGCTATTTCATCAAAAGTGAGGTGGTTACTTATAAATGGCAACATTGATGGTTAATATGTTTTCTAATATTTTCATAAAGATAATGACGATATTAATTATTTATCTAGGAACATGGAAAACGAAATGGACTATCATATGGCAACGTGTGTGATGCAAATAGACGTGTGGCCATCATTAACATGCCCAAATTTTTATCTCCAAATTATTTTGAAACTATAATGCGTGTTCCCTCTAAATAATATGAGATTATGGTTATGGAATATGGATCACTTAGGTTGTAGGATTAAGGCATGGTTTTTGTGTTTTGGTTAGGGTATTTTTTTCCTGTAGAGTACTAGTAAGCTACCACTTTTATTTTTCATTTTATTTAAATGCATTTTAGTAGTAGAGATTAGATTACTAGTAAGCTACCACTTTTATTTTTCATTTTATTTAAATGGATCTTAGTAGTAGAGATTGTCTCTTGTTTTTAGTATAAAAGTTTTAATAATAGTTTCATTCTCTCAGTAGAAAGGATTTATTTTTTCCTAATTCTACTAGAAATTAATATATAAAATTTTAGACTTTTAGGTGATTACTCCTATATTTGTATCAACAAACACTATTTTGAAGCCTTTTGGGATCAGGGGGAACTACCAATTTCCATTTGCAAGTTAATTGAGGATTCCTCACATATTTCTTGTTTAGTTAGTTCACCATTATAATTTATGTGGCTTTTCCAATTCCTTTTGGAATGTGCACCATTGTGTAGTGCTAACATTAGTGTCTTGTTTTGGGTTACAAGGAATTTGATCAGAAATGAACATAGGTATGCTTTAGGTAATATTGAAATTTATACTTGCAATTGATATTGGAATATTCAAGTTAATAAATGGAATATAATTATTTATGAGAAATAAAATGAGTATTAAGAGGTCATCATGATGTTATCTAGAGAAAAATGATCTCAATTCCCATAACCAAAACCAAAATTGATGAACAATACCAATAGGGTTCTATCAAAACTACTACAATTATGGGTACTTTCATCTATAAACAAGAATAGATATTCCAATCGACTATTCATTCCAATATGTCTGCTAAAATATATTTGAAAATATGAAATCTACTCTACGAGGGTAAAATGTTTCCTTATATTTTTTGATTGATTAATTATTGTGTTATTCTTAAACATGAATTGATAAAATATCAAATAGAAAAAATATAAAAATATAAAAGAAAATCCATAATGGATAGAAGATATGATTTGAGATACCAATATAGGGTATAACTCCATTAGAAGGTGAGGATGCCCTATATTCTGTTTCTTTGAGTGGAAATGGATGCAAGTAGAAACAAGTGAGGCATGCAACCCATCACTTGTTAAAGTACATAATTGCTATATTTTCTCTCTCTATGTATCCATTTTACACTACTCTAATCATATATGGAAAAAATTCACTATAGTAGAATGAAAGCTCTTTGTCTCCTCATAGCCCAGTTATAACACAATCTTATAGCCAAAATTGCAGTTAAATTTCACACATTTAACAATTAGTTTGAGTTACAAGTTCACCCTTATAAAGTCTTCTTCACAGTTCCCACATGACTATCCAATTTTCCTTGAGTAATGGTTTACGGTGTCGCATAGTCTTGAATAGTGGTAGTCAATTTTGACAGGTCAATTTTTAGGAGCCATAAATTTCTCATACTAGATATAATAGGAGTGATTCGTTTTCCCTTAGAATGGCATCAGTTAATATATTTTGGAATCAAGCCCCATAATAAGGTTGGGACAATAAAATGTGGTCTTCGAAGGCCTGAAAATAATGCCTTATGTTTTGCACCCAAAGTTTTTCAAATTGCGAACACTAGTAAAAATGACTTGGTAAACCCATTCTCCAAAGTTTTCCATTCTAAAATCATTGAGATGCATGAAAAATATTATATTGATCCACTCCAAACCATACCTCCGAATTTTTTGAATTCTTTTATTAAAAAAATATTTTACTAAATGAGATTTGGAAATTTACCTCTACCTTCTCACTAGAGTACCATTTAGCCTTCCTTGAAAGTTTTCCTCTCAACCCAATGTACCAATGATGTTACTACCCCTATATTTTAGTTATGGGCCTATTTTATAAATTGTATCATCTATCATCTCTTGATGAGGAGTTGGTGTTGTCAACTCTATAGAAAGGAGGACCTACTCCTCTTCCTAATCTAGCATGGCAGGGTCATAGAGTTCAAAATTTTCACATTCACCACTAAGTAAATGTGCATGTATGGGGTAGATTGAGCTTGTACTTTTATTATGATCTCTTTAGTGTCTCTTGTACTTTCCAATGGATCTTCCTAGACATGTAAAGGATTGGAGATTGTAGCAATAAAGGATAAATTTGAATTGTGTCTCAGTCAAGTTTAGTAAATCAATTTTCCACATCAGCAGGATGACTTGGATGGTAGTCAGCTACAGTGATCTGGTCTTACATACTATTTTTTCTCAGTAAATTTAAGTTATAAGGTAGAAGTAGAGTTGTGCATGTAGTAATTACTAAAATTTAGAAATCTAGTTTAGTCATTTTAGTTTGAGTTAGTAAATTGAGCGCAAGTAACTAGCTGAGTTAGTTGAAGGTCAGTTGAGTAGTAGAAGTATTTTTAACTCATTTCTCTCTTAGTTATTCTTTCCAATTAGCTAAAAATAGCCCGAACATGCATGGAATTCAAATTTCCTAGGTGGAGTGGAGTTAAAGGAGCATTGAAATTATCAATTGAATACTAGTTAAGTGTACATTCTTGGTAGTTACATAGGTCAATCATTCCATCGGAATTTCGTAAGAAAATAGGAGAAAATTCCTATATTTTAGGAGCTAATTTCCTCCAGGACTGTTAAAGGAAATAGGAGCTAATTGGAGCCTTGAATTGGCTAAGTGTTGGCCAGGGCAGGATAACCAATTAGAGAACAATGCAAGGTGTCATTTAGATTCAAAGAAAGATATTGTAATAATTTGTCACTCTCAGATTCGGATTAATGAGAAACAATGGACAAGTTTTCTCCTAGTTGGGTTCCCCTGTAAACCATTGTGTTATTGTGGTGTTTTAATGGTTGCATGTCATTTCATGTGTTTCTAAATTATGATTTTCATTCTATGAATAGTAGAGAAAATTTGTAATCTATTGATTTCATTAGTAGTAGCAAATTTCTATTGATTTTTAAATGGTATCAGAGCAGAAATCACACTAGAAACTACCAAATACTACCCCTCTTCCCATGGTTTCGACTTGAAGATTCAGTGAACCGTTTTTCTTCCATGTGAGAAAATGTCTTTCAGTAGATTGTGATTGGAGTATGCCCTTACGGGAACCTAGAACTTGATATCTTGGAAGGAAAATATGAAAGAAGTGCTTGATGATAATGGTGTGTTGGAGTACACCAAAATTGACATTCTGAAGCCAACAATATTAGACGCACAACAGTTATCTCACTGGAAAAAGGATACTGCAAAATCGAGGAGGGTCAGCTTGAAGGGTATGACAGACCAAATAGTCTCAATTTACATGGCAAGGAGACTCCATTTTATATTTGGAAGACCCTAACTAAGCTATTAAAAAATGAAAGTGATGCCTGAAAATTAGCATTTAGGGACAATCTCATAAACATGTACACAGAGAAAGGAGAAACGATTCCAAGTTACATCTCTAGTTTCACTCAGTGTCGATATGAGATTGGATGAGTTTGAGAAAATATCCCCTCATCAAAACTAGTGAGCATAACTCTCCTAAGTGTTAAAAAATCTTGGTACAGTACTAGGACTCTGTAAATTGAAGGGAAAAAATTCCAAATTGGGAGAGACTCTAGTCCGGGTGTAGGAAGAAATTTAGTGGAACATTAGAGATGGAGTAACATCCAAGTACAAGTTGGAAGAAAAAATTTTCTTGTTTTTGGAGGGCAAGAACAGGAATGACAAGAAGGTGCAAAGAAAATCAGAGACAAACCAGAACAATGGAAATAAGAAGTACTTAAGAATGATAAAATGTTTTCACTGCCATGAATATGGGCACTATGAAAATTTCTCGCACAGGAACTCTAACAAGAAGCCTTCAGGAGGAGAGGGAGGTGAAGCACTTTCCTCATAATTCCAGTTGGACATCACCCTCATTTCATGCATGGTGAGAATTTTAATAGGGAGTGTGTGGTATCTAGATTCAGGTGCTTCTCTCCATATTATGGGATGCAAAGTGTTTTTCAATATCCTAGAGGAGAAGGATCTCCAAATGCGCATAGAATTTGGAGACGATGGGGGGTACAACATCGAATGAATTGGTAACATAACCTTTAAGAGGGAGACAAGCTCCCATCCTCATCTAAAAGATGATATGTATGTACTTGGGCTAAAGAATAACTTGATCTCTATAGTTGTATTTGAGGATAGAGGTAGTGATGTTTTTTTCACTAAGGGCAAAGCCTTTGTGAGACATGTAGCTACCAACAACGTGAAACAAATTGATTTCTAGTGAAGGGAGGTTTGCACTACACTGACTAGCAAGGAAGAAAAGGTGCAAAGTGAAGATGTTTGAGAACTCTAGCACATGCACATCCGACACTTACACCATGGGGCCATAAAAATCATTCAGCAAATTACCACCGGTCTCTCGAAATGCACCCTTGACAAGCATGATGTCTGCAAGGGATGCACATTGGGGAAATATGTCAAATCAACCTTATAGGGCCAAGATAATAGAGTCATAGCAATCTTGGAGCGAGTCCACTTTGATGATGTGGACAATTTTCTATAGCCTTTATACAAAAATAAAAGTATTAAAACATGTCTCAATGTGGTTTATTTGTTTATATTATATTTTTATTGTAAAAATATAATTTTAAATATATAAGTATGTAAATTAAATAATTAATAATGACATGATAAAATTTGGAAAGATGTCGTTGAGAATTAATTTTAATTAAAAATTAAAATGTGTAGCATTATATTGAAGATGGAAACAAATATTTTTTTTTATTAGGTTATGTGATGCTTGACACCATAAAGTGGACTGACAATATACATTATCATGAGTTAAAATTATATATAATATTTTAAAATGTTACATCTATCCTTGTTTAATTGATAAGCATGCCACTAGTTTTCTAATTTATATTTATAAATATAATTTTATAATAGATATTTTTCTAAGATATAATCATCAAATTATAGTTATTATATCAAATTAGTAACTAAAACTTATATCTATTATTAGTATCCTAACTAGTATATAATATTATAATAAATAAATAACAATTAATTTTTACTCATTTTAGATTCATGGAATTAATTGATAATTTTTCCCATTTATTTTTCCTTCTTTAATTTGCTGATTTATATGTGTTAAATTAATTAAGTTTATAATTTTTTAATATATTTTATTAATTTTAATTTTTTAAGATATAATTCTAAATTATATTTGCTCATACATTTTATACATAATTTTGCTTATACTCTAAAAGTAATTGTTTATTTATTTGAACTATTTATTTATATAAAATAAAATAAGAAAAATTCTAATTTTATAACTATTCTTTAGTTAATTTTATAAACTAATTTTTATGATGGCTAATTTAATGGTTATTTGTGGACCATGATGTAATTTTTGCTAGTTTATTTTTAGAATTGACTGGAATTTTAGATAGTCTTTGAGGAATATAAACCACATTAATTAATTCTAAAACCTCTAACAAATTTTTAATGGTGTGATTAATCCAAAAGATATTATTATTCAATATATCATTTATTAATTAAAATATTAAATATTAATTTTAAAGATTTTGATATTTACTTTTATAATTTATGGAAATTTACAAAAAAATAAAAATATTAGTAAATATAGAAATTGAGTTTAAATAACAAAAATAACAATTTTTTCTAATAATATAACTAGTAGCAAATATAAAAATATTTTTTCCATTAGCTCCAAGAGTTAGCTTAATTGGTAGAGCTTTCCTCATTAAAGCATCTTGCTAATAAGAATTCATGGGATCAATTCTCCTCTGCGTCTTGCTAATAAGATATTAGTGAATCTATGTGGATAATTGATGCGGACATAGCAACCACCAATCTATGGTACCTGTGACCCACACATAAAAAAAATAACGAAATCTAATCCTTAAATTAATGACCCCAATTAAGAAAAAAATAATAATAATATCATTTTGATTACTAAAATTGTTTATTTAATATATATATATGATTTAACTAAAAAATATTACCTGGTACAAAAAATTCAACACTAAATTATATATGCGAAACATCACCAATTTATTATCTCTCATGTGAATCATAAGTTTAAATAGCAGATATGGTATCTAATCAAAAGTAACTTATATTCGCAACAAAGTACGGCATTCCAATCTTCTCGACATATTGTGATCGTGATGTAGTCTTATTGTACATAATGTTTTAACAGAGTTGAATTTTTAGTGGATGTTTACTCGGTTTGCTTTTGCTTATATAATTTATAAAATAAGTTTAAGGCTAAATTTATGTTAATGAACTTCAACACTAAAATTCGTATTATATATTAAATATTATTAAGTCATTATTTTTCATGACCATCATAAGTTTAAAATAGTAAATATCATATCAAATTACGAAGAAGTTGTATTGTGTCATAACTACTACTACTACTACTACTGGGAACACTCGTAATTTTTTTTATTTATTAATATTTATTTTTACCCCGCAGGTGTACATGTAAGGTTACATAATATGCTGAATATTATAGTCAATCCGATTTATTGTACTTCTTGATATGTTATGCGGAAGGAGTACCAAATTGGCCTTGGTAGTACACCAACTATTGATTTTTTTCCCGGAGTTTTAAATGTCAACCGCCGAGGGCCTCACATGTGGATCACCCACAACATCAGTTTACTCCTTCTGTGCTGGTGAGTGCTGTTGGTATTAATTCTTCTACAGAGAGATCCGGTCTCGGGATTCCAGGAAGAGATCGACGATGGAAATTGGCTCTTATCCATCGAACGATGGTAAGCCATTCCCGGTTTACGAAGCTATGTCATTAGGGTTTAATTTTCCTTTGGTATACGTTCGCCTCTAGAGAGTTCTTTTGGTCGTTTCAGAGTTGCGGCATCCACAGATGTCTTGATGCCGAACTCGACTTGCCTCTGCCTTTCGATGTTGAGCCAGAACCATAACTTGTTCCTGCCGCCTGCTCTGGGTGAGATATATCAGTTGTGTCTTTATTTCATGGTTGTCGCTTTTGTTCGACAGATGTGATGGCGGAGGCATTTCATTCAACCTCCTCATGTGCAGGTAATACAAGCTTCGAGGGTTGTCTATTGCCCTATTTCGTTCCGAAGTGCGCTATTGCAGGATTTTATTCGTTCACTCATCCCACCCAGAATCGGGCCGAGGATTAATGTCAACACAGGTGATAACTTTTTTTTTTTTTGTTTTCCTTATGGTTTTAGGTGATAAATTATAGCGGCCTAATAAGACTAACCAGTTTTTCTGTATAATGACAGGTTGGTTATCATTTGTCGCAGCCGGGAAAATGGTAGCTGCCAGGGTTTCGTTTCGCCCGCCACCAGGTGAGTCCAATGACCCCTACGTCACCCGACTCTTGCACACGGGGTGCCGATTCTCTGGTTGACCCAATCCATTTTGATGGCAGGTTCCGCTATGTTAATGTTTGAAGATCATCATGTAATCTCTCGGCTGAGAGCTATTGCAAGATTTTCCCTACTTGGGATTTCATATTCCAAATGTTTGGATATTTGTGTATATATTGTTTGATACTCATGGACTTTCATCCAAAGAACTGTAATTATTAATGTAATATTTTCCTATACTGACTAACTGTACAGTTAGACTAGCCGATTTTGAAGAATGTCATTGTTATGTTAAGATTTTGGATTTTTGACATCGGGCTCAAACCCGTTTCCACGCTCTTTGTGCACAATCTTTTGTTAATGAATAGCATATTGATTTTTTCATGGATTTTCTGAAATTTTTTATCTGTGGAAATTAACTCTGAGTCGGGTCTTGAATCCTTAGAAGGTTCTATGGACTCCCCCTTATTGCCTCGACACAGTGATAGTTTGATTAAGGAAAGATCGTTTGTTCAGATAGTTTGTTATTGTTATGTATTACAGATTTGCGCCTATTTGCTTTGGCATATTTATGTATAGATATGTACTGGGTTGTTGCGTACATGAATGGTTCTTTTTTTAAAGGTATTCTTCCATTATAGGAACTTCATTTCGTTCATTCGGCAATGGTATAACTATAATGATTGTTCCTATTATTCAAATTTGGTCTTCTTTCAAATGTTCAAGTTGTCGCCCTTTAGGCTTTAGATATTATGTAATTTCGGTGGGAAAATATCTTTGTATAAGCATGCACAGAATAATACTGAATCAAGATTTCTTGCGGCATTTATCTAGTCCTTTCTACGCGGTCATGGTTATTTTATGGTAGTTCCACAGCGTCTAAAGACGTAGTGTTAACTTGTCTGTTAGCTATACTTCGAGTTCCTATGAGTGATTCATTTATTTGGAAGGAATTTACTTCAGTTTTTGTTTTCTGTTGCATCTAGCCGTATAGGATTTTATCCTATCCTTCCCTATTACAGGTTTTTCATTCTGCTTGTCTGGCCTTCGAAGAAATTGTAATACTTTTTCTTATTCGGTATTGTTTATTATAGCCTACAATTCTTACAAATGTTTTTCACTATTTCATATGTCGCTTGCAGCTCTTCCGGTTACCCTCCTATCATTGAGGAGTTACCTGAGGCTAGCGAATAATTATAGCTACCCTATGTCCATTTGGTTTCAATACAATAATTATGAACATAATTCGTGTCAGTTTCTTTACAGATTACTGCTAAGTTCTTATTTGTTTAACCAATGATACAAACTTTGTAACTGTATGGAATTCCACAGTCATACTTACCTGTGTTATTCGCCTTTACGCTTCCACACCTCTTCAGGTTTAGGAAAAAACTGCTTTTGCTTGTTAATCCTCCCGACCACGAGACTTACTAATCGAATCAAGTCTCCCCCCAAGCTTATTGCTAGACCACTGTCTTCAGCAATCTCTTTAACGCACAGCCTGTGCCATGTTATCTGGTCCCTACCAGACTTAACATATTTTCCTTTCTTTCTTCGTCTGTTCCCCAATAGCCCGGTTCCCCTTCCATCCTTTCTAAGGTTGAAGCAAAAATAGTTAGGGTTTCTCTTCCCTTCTTGACAACTGTTTTATTATATATATAATATTTTAAAAAAGAAAACATTATCAATAAAAATATAACTTCCTTACTCGAAGTTACTGAATGTAATTTTCTTTATCATGCTCAAATTTGCATAATGCATTTCCAATTCATTACACAAAGAACAATAATCATTTCCAAATGTTTTTTTTTTTTTTTTTTAAAAGAAAACAGGGAAGTTATTTTGTGAATTACCGGGGTCATTACATCTCCCCGCCTGAGACTGGACATCGTCCCGATGACTCCCAGCCACAAACAGTCCTGGATAATTCCTCATCATTAGTGCTTCATCTTCCCAAGTGGCCTCCTCAGGCCCAGAGTGTCGCCATTGTACCTTAACTTGGGTAATAACTCGTTTCCGCAACTGCACTTCTATCCGGTCGAGGATGTTCAGAGGTTCGACCAGGACCTCTCCTTCCAGTTCAACCTGCAACAAGTAATATTTAAGTTAGTTTAAAGAAAAAAAAAAAACAAAAAAAACAGAACGACAAATTATCCCCTCTACAAGTCTTATTTTCACAACAATCCCCACCTGAATATCCTGCCACCTGATCACATGCCTAGGGTTATAGACATATTTTTTTAAAACTGATACATGAAAAATGTTGTGAACCTGGATGTGGCTGGGTAGGGTGAGTTGGTATGCCACTGGCCCAATTCTTTCCAATAATTGGAAGGGTCCACAGTATCAGGGTGCTAGTTTAGCACAACCGCTCCATTGTAATGTACTTCTCTTGGCTTGAATTTTGATGTAAACATGGTCTCCCACTTGATATTCCTTAAATCTTCTTTTCCAATCTGCAAAATTTTTCTATCTATCTTCGGCAGCTTTCAGATTAGCTCGTACCCTTTTTACCATGTCTTCCATTTCTTTAAGCATATCAGGCCCTAAACTCAACCTATCCTATGGTCAACCCCAATTCGAAGGTGTACGACACTTCCGACCATACAGAACTTCAAAAGGACTTAGTTGTGTTGAGGTATGATACCCATTGTTATATGTGAATTCTACCAAATGTAGATACTCTTCCCATAGCAGAGGTTGTCGCATTACGTAAGCCCTTAACATATCTTCAGCCACTTGGTTTACCCGTTCCGTCTGTCTGTCTGTTTGGGGATGATATGCTGTACTGAAGTTCAGCTGAGTCCCCAATTCAATAAATAACGTCCTCCAAAACGCTGATGTGAATTTCACATCACGATTTGAAATTATGGTTTTCGGAAGCCCATGTAATTTGAACACATTCTATATAAAGATATGAGCAATCTATGCAGCCTTCTACGTAGATTGTACAGGTATGAAATATGCGGCTTTACTCAACTTATCCACTACCACCATAATGGAATCATTGTTTCTTTTTGTCTTAGGTAATCCAGTGATAAAGTCCATGGAAATGGTTTCCCATTTCGATTCTGGAATAGGTAATGGTTGCAACAGTCCTGTTGGATGCTGATGTTCTGTTTAATTTGTTGGCATTCTAAACACCGAGCCAAGTACTCAGTCACATTCTTCTTCATTCCTGGCCAGAAATAATTTTTCCGAATTGCAGTAATCATTTTCTGATAGCCTGGATGACCCGCATAGTGACTGGTGTGGAATTCATCCAAAATCAGATTTTTAATTTGACTTTGGTTTGGTACATATATTATTTTTTTGCAGTACAACATACCTGCATTATCCAACTCAAATTCTTGTTGGCCTCCCTCACTATTGGTTTGCTGTAATTGTTGTTTTATTTGTTGGTATTCAGCATCCTGTTCTGCTGTTTTTTGTATTATTTCAAAAAGAGAACTTTTCCAACTACTTAGGGAGATTTCGTATAAGCTTTGTACCTTCCGACTCAAGGCATCCGCCACTCGGTTTTCCTTTCCTTGCAAATTTTTAATATAAAAATCAAAGGTGCTTAAGAAGTCCGCCCATCGAGCTTGTCTCGCGTTTAAAGTGGGCTAGCTGAAATAATTGGTTAGACTATGGTGGTCAGTCAACAACAAAAACTTCCTTCCCATAAGGTAGTGCCGCCACATCTTTAAGGCATGTATAACAGCAACCAATTCTAGATCATAAGCATAATATTTTTGTTCACGTTCTTTTAACTTTCTTGATTCATACGCAATCACTTTACCTTCTTGCATTAAGACGCCTCCCAACCCTTCCTTTCTTGCATCAGTACATACCACGTAGTCTTTGTCAGGATCATCTATACTCAAAATAGGTGCTGAAGTAAGCAGATGCTTTAGTTGCTTGAATCTTCTCTGGCACTATGGGGTCCACTGGAATGCTCTTCCCTTTTTCTGCAAAGATGTGATAGGGAATGCCACTTTGGAGAAACCCTCCACAAACCTTCTATAATACCCGACTAATCCCATAAAGTACCAGATATCCGCAACATCCTTTGGTACAGGCCACTCCATTATGGCCTTTATCTTTTCTGGATCTACAGCAATTCCATCTTTACATGGCCTAAGTACTGGATTTATTCCTAGAAGAAGTCACATTTACTAAACTTGGCGTATAACTGGTGTGCTCGAAGGGTCTGTAGCACCATTCTAAGGTGTTCCTGGTGCTCCTCGATCGTACGGGAATATATCAATATGTCATCAATAAATATCAGCACAAACCGATCCAGGTATTGATGAAAAATGCTATTCATTAAACACATGAAAGTGGCAGAGGCGTTAGTTAACCCAAAAGGTAGTACCACAAATTCATAATGCTCGTACCTTGTTCTGAAGGCGGTTTTAGCAATGTCCTCTTCTTTAATTCAGATCTGGTGGTAGCCTAATCGCAAATCAATCTTAGAGAACACAGTTGCACCTCTCAGCTGATCGAACAATTCGTCAATCCGTGGTAAAGGATACTTGTTTTTGATGGTCAGTTTATTTAACTGACGGTAATCAATGCACATTCGAAGGGTTCCGTCCTTTTTCTTGACGAATAATACTGGGGCTCCCCAAGGCGACACATTAGGTCGAATGTAGTTTTTATCTAGTAATTCTTGCAGTTGCATCTTCAATTCTGTTAATTCAGGTACACTCATTCTGTAAGGTGCTCGTGACACTGGAGCTGCGACTGGAATCAACTCAATAGTAAAGTCTATATTCCTTTTTGGTGGTAATCTGGGAATTTCCTCCGGAAATACATCTGCAAACTCTCGTATTATAGGAATGTTATCTAGGGTCGCTGTTTTGTCTTTGGAATCTGCAAAACCCACTTGAACAGCATACATTTGGCACCCTTTCCAAATACATTTTGCTAGTTGGGTTGCGGTTATTGGTCGGATCTGCACTGGTCGCTTGATCCCTTGCATTTCTTTTCTATCTCCATTCTGATCTTTATAATAAATAACCTTAGTTTTGCAATCAACTAACAACCAATCTCTTTCCAACCAATCCATACCAATTAGAATATTGTATGAACTGAGAGGGAGTACATTCATATCGGCCATCACTGGTTGTTCAATTATTGTAAAAGAACAATCCTTAATTTTTGCTGTGACTCGCCTCTTGGCTCCTGTAGCTAATTGTACTAGCCATGGGTTTTTAAATTTAACAGGCTGTAATTTACAGCGCTCCACTATCTTTGGACTCAAATAACTTAGTGTAGCGCCTGGGTCAATTAAAACAGTTATAGTAAGGTCTGAGATCTTACCTTCAAATTCGACCATGGTGGGTTGATATTCCGCCTGGCGATCGTCCAGAGCTGCATTAATTCTGGGTATGCTACGTCCAACTTTGCCAACAGTTGAGGCTTCATGGATTTGGTACAACTGTTTTGTTCCCTTCCGTTGTGGACAATTTCTAACATAGTGTGGTCCCCCACAACCGCAACACTATACCTGGGGTCTGGCTGTCCCTTCGTTGTCCAGTCTTGCATGCTGTTCATTGATTCTTGATTCATTTGTTGTCTTAAACTTGGATGCAGTTCTGGGTATATTTCTGTTATTTGGTCCTTTTCCATTTCCTTTGCCACTGCGATTTCCTTTATTTTGACCATTTGACTTGAAGCCCTTCTTCTCGTTCCATTTCCTGCTAGCAGTCTCTCCATTCTGCTTGCTTTGTTGATAACAAATCCTGGCTTTACGAATAGCTTCATCCATTGACTTAGGATTATCAAATTCAATCTCTCCCGCATATATGGGGGTAGACTGCTAACAAATCGTTGCACTTTTGCTTTTTCTTCCCTTATGTATGGCACATAACGGAGCAAGGAGTTGAAGCGGGTAATAAATTCATCCATAGTCTACTGTCCTACCCATAGATCATGGAACTCCCTTGCCTTTTCATCATAAAAACGTTCAGTTAAATATCTCTCCTTGAAGTACCTTTGAAAATTTTCCCAAGTAATTGTTTGCTTCGTCACTCCCTTTACTATCTTGACTTCCTCCCACCATAAGGTGGCCTTTCCCTGCAGTTGGAAAATAGCCAACTGGGCTTTAAGGTTATGGTCATACTCGTACAGTTGAAAATACTTATTCATATTAATCAACCATGCTTCCGCTGCTTCTTCCTGTTCTCCGTCAAAATATGGTGGCTTAATCTTGTGGAATTCTCCTTGCAACTCCATCTTTTGTCTCTTTGATGTTTGTTGCTCAAATGCATTATCAGAACGTTCCTCTTATTCTTCAGATCTCTCACGGGGTATATGATGATTCTGTTCTTCTGACATTCTCTGCTGCTCTGTGCTAGGATTAACTGGTAGTTGGTTCTGTCTATCAGACAAGCTTTTTAAAATCCTTTCTTGCTCTATTGCTAATTGTGCATTGTCCTCTCGTAATCGAGCCATCTCATTCTTAAGCTCTTGCACTGTTTCCAAAATTGCTTGATTAGTAACTCTGGCTTCTTCGCCAAGTTGTACCCACAGTTCAGGGTTGTTTTCGGGACCATGTGCCCCTTGACCCACTGCGTACCTACGAGATGTACTATCTGCCCTTCTCATGTTGCAGTTCCCTGGACTTTCTGGTCTTGTGCTTGTTCATAAAGTTAAATAACAACAATGAGGAAACATTAGCATGCTAATAGTAATATATATATATATATATATATATATATATATATATATATATATATATATATATATATATATATATATATATATATATATATATATATATATATATAATTTCTATCATTGATACTTTCCTATATATATACCACTGTTATTCATCTTTCTCCTTTTTTTTTATATTTTGTTTTCCCAGAGGCCTCAGTCTTGTAACTGGGCTCTGATACCATATGTCACAACTCCTACTACTCGGAACACCCGTAAAATTTGTTTTTATTAATATTTATTTTTACCCGGCAGGTGTACATGTAAGGTTACATAATATGCTGAACATTATAGTCAATCCAATTTATTTTACTTCTTGATATGTTATGCGGAAGGCGTACCAAGTTGGCCTTGGCAGTACACCAACTGTTGATTTTTTTCCCAGAGTTTTAAATGTCAACCGCCGAGGGCTTGACATGTGGATCACCCACAGCATCAGTTTACTCCTTCTGTGCTGGCGACTGCTGTTGGTATTAATTATTCTGTAGAGAGATCCGGTCCCGGGATTCTGGGAAGAGATCAACGATGGAAATTGGCTCTTATCCATCAAACGATGGTAAGCCATTCCCGGTTTACGAAGCTGTGTCATTAGGGTTTAATTTTCCTTTGGTATATGTTCGCCTCCAGAGAGTTCTTTTGGTCATTTTAGAGTCGTGGCATCCACAGATGTCTTGATGCCGAACTCGACTTGCCTCTGCCTTTCGATGTTGAGCCGGAACCATAACTTGTTCCTGCCGCCTGCTCTAGGTGAGATATATCAGTTGTGTTCTTTATTTCATGGTTGTTGCTTTTGTTCGACAGAGGTGATGGAAAAGGCATTTCATTCAACCTCCTCATGTGCAGGTAATACGAGCTTTGAGGGTTGTCTGTTGCCCTATTTCGTTCCGAAGTGCGCTATTGCAGGATTCTATTCGTTCACTCATCCCGCCCAGAATCGGGCCGAGGGTTAATGTCAACACACGTGATAACCTTTTTTTTTTAGTTTTCCTTATGTTTTTAGGTGATAAATTATAGCGGCCTAATAAGACTAACTAGTTTGTCTGTATAATGATAGGTTGGTTATCATTTGTCGCGGCCGAGAAAATGGTAGCTGTCAGGGTTTCGTTTCGCCTGCCACCAGGTGAGTCCAATGACCCCTAGGTCACCCGACTCTTGCACACGGGGTGCCGGTTCTTTGGTTGACACAATCCATCTTGATGGCAGGTTCTGCTATGTTAATGTTTGAAGATCATCATGTAATCTCTCGGCTGAGAGCTATTGCAAGATTTTCCCTACTTGGGGTTTCATATTCCAAATGTTTGGATATCTGTGTATATATTGTTTGATACTCATGGACTTTCGTCCAAAGAACTGTAATTATTAATGTAATATTTTCCTATACTGACTAACTGTACAGTTAGACTAGCCGATTGTGAAGAATGTCATTGTTATGTTAAGATTTTGGATTTTTGACATCGGGTTCAAAACCGTTTCCACGCTCTTTGTGTACAATCTTTTGTTAATGAATAGCATATTGATTTTTTCATGGATTTCCTGAAATTCTTTTATCTGTGGAAATTAAATCCGAGCTGGGTCTTGAATCCTTAGAAGGTTCTATGGATTCGCCCTTATGGCCTCGGCACAGTGGTAGTTTGATTAAGGAAAGATCATTTGTTCAGATAGTTTGTTACTGTTCTGTATTACAGATTTGCCCATATTTGATTTGGCATATTTATGTATATATATGTACTGGGCTATCACGTACATGAATGGTTCTTGTTTTAAAGGTATTCTTCCATTACAGGAACTTCATTTCATTCATTCGGAAATGGTATAACTATAATGACTGTTCCTATTATTAAAATTTGGTCTTCTTTCAAATGTTCAAGTTGTCGCCCTTCAGGCTTTAGATATTATGTAATTTTGGTGGGAAAATATCTTTGTATAAGCATGCACAGAATAATATTGAATCAAGATTTCTTGCGGCATGTATCTAGTCCTTTCTACGCGGTCATGGTTATTTTATGGTAGTTCCACAGCGTTTGAAGACGTAGTGTTAACTTGTCTGTTAGCTATACTTCGAGTTCCTGTGAGTGATTCATTTATTTGGAAGGAATTTACTTTAGTTTTCGTTTTCTGTTTCCTCTAGTCGTATAGGATTTTATCCTGTCCTTCCCTATTACAGGTCTTTCATTCTGCTTGTCTGGTCTTCGAAGAAATTGTAATACTTTTTCTTATTCGGTACTGTTTATTATATCCTACACTTCTTACAAATGTTTTTCACTATTTCATATGTCGCTTGCAGCTCTTCCGGTTACCCTCCTATCATTGAGGAGTTACCTGAGGCTAGCGAATAATTATAGCTACCCTATGTCCATTTGGTTTCAATATAATAATTCTGAACAGAATTCGTGTCAGTTTCTTTACAGATTACTGCTAAGTTCTTATTTGTTTAACCAATGATACAAACTTTGTAACTGTATGGAATTCCACAATCATACTTACCTGTGTTATTCACCTTTACGCTTCCACACCTCTTCAGGTTTAGGAAAAAACTGCTTTTGCTTGTCAATCCTCCCGACCACAAGACTTACTAATCGAATCAAGTCTCCCCCCAAGCTTATTGCTAGACCACTGTCTTCAGCAATCTCTTTAACGCACAGCCTGTGCCATGTTATCTGGTCCCTACCAGACTTAACATATTTTCCTTTCTTTCTCTGTCTGTTCCCCAACAGCCCGGTTCCCCTTCCATCCTTTCTAAGGAAGGAGCAAAAACAGTTAGGGTTTCTCTTCCCTTCTTGACAACTGTTATATATATATATATATATATATAATATATATATATATATATATATATTATAAAAGAAAACATTATCAATAAAAGAATAACTTACTCAAAGTTATTGAATGTAATTTTCTTTTATTCATGCTCAAATTATGCATTAATAACATTTCCAATTCATTACACAAAGTAAACAATAATCCTTGTCCAAATGTTTTTTTTTTTTTTAAAGAAAACAGGGAAGTTATTTTGTGAATCACCGGGGTCATTACATATTGACAACTAGAAATAATAATAGGATGAAAAGTTTTATTTTAAAATAGAATTATAGTATAAAATCAGTTATATGTTTTAATGTTGATTGAGATTTATTTTAACATTGTATTTTTTAATATAATCTTATAAACTGGATCACTTTATATAATAGATTATTCATAAAGTTGAAATAATAATTCATTAATTATGTTTTCATTCCCTTTTAAATGTAAGATTTTTATAAACAAAAAAATAACCTAAAATTAATTTATATAATATATATATATATATATATATATATATATATATATATATTTAATTGATTGATTGTATTTATCTAATATAAATACATAAAATATATAATTTTATTATACATATAAAAGAATTAAATAAATTTTAAAGAATTAGGAAAATCATAATTTGAGAAAATTAGAATTGAAAATATTTCATTATTAAGTTATATGTAGAATTTATCTAGTATATTGGCTTTGGATAGATGATGATTAGGTGTTTTGTTAAGACACTCTTTCATGTGAAGTTACCAGTTAAATTTTCCGTTCCAATTCAAATGATATATTGGACATGATGAAGATGTAGTCCAGAGAAACTTACAAAATATATATATATATATATATATATATATATATATATATAATCTACTTAAATCTCAAAATTATTAAGAATTTTATAACATGAATAGATTCAAAATATTTTTCTTATTATATATTCATCTAATATAAATAAATAACTTTTTATTAAAAAATACAAATTTCTTCAATACAAAATTATATTTAAAATTATAATTTTAAATTATAATTTAAAATTATTATCATATTATTTTTTTTTAATTTTTAATATATATATGATAATTGAAAAAATTATTATTATAATAATTAAAAAAACAAAATATATAGAGTTAATTTATTTATTTTTCATTGAAAATGCATATGTGAGAGCGTTTATCACAAATACTAAAGGAACAAAAGCTAACATTTTTTTCCATCTCATTAGCTCATCAAAAAAACAAATTGAAATCCATTCATTCTTAAAAGTTCTTAAAATTGTTATTAATTATGAAATTTGAAGAACATAATAGGACACTTGGTCTTCAACAGTAGCCAATTGGACAGTCTTATTTATTTAATGTTATAGTGGGAAAAGGAAGAAGTCAAAACCTCTCTTGGTTTAACCTCTTCCATGTTGTAATTGAGAATAGTACTTTGGTAAATGGTTGTGTTACTCAGGCTACTTCCTCAAATGTGAGGTGTTTACTTATAAATGGAAACATTGATTCCCAACTTGTTTTCTAATATTTTCATAAGGATAATGAAAGATATTAATTATTTATCTAGCAATATAGAAAATGAAATAGATTATCATATGGAAATATGTGTGATGGAAATAGACGTGTCACCATCATTAACATGCCTAAATTTTTATATCCAAATTATTTTGAAACTATAATGAGTCTTCCCTCTCAATAATATGAGATTATGGCTATGGAATCAAGAATTCCAATATGGATGACTTCAGCTGTAAGATGAAGGCATGGTTTTTGTGTTTGGTTCATGTTATCTTTTTCTTCTGTAGAGTATTAGTAAGCGACCACCTTTATTTCCCATTTGATTTAAATGTAGCTTAGCAGTAGGGATTGTCTTTTGTATAAAGGATTTAATGGTAATTTCATTCTTTTAGTCGAATGGATTTATTTTTTCTTCACTCTACTAAGAATTATTATTTAAAATTTTGGACTTTTAGGTTGTTACTTCTATATTTGTATTAATTAACAAACACTATTTTGAAGCTTTTTGAGATCAAGAGGAACTACCAATTTTCATTTGCAAGTCAATTGGCAAATCCTCGGGTATTTCGTGTTTGGTTAGTACATCATTATAATTTATGTGTCTTTTCCAATTCCTTTTGGAATGTGCATCATTGTGTAGTGTAAAGATTAGTGGCTTATTTTGAGATACAAGGAATTTGATGAGGGAAAAAAACAGGTCTCCTTTAGGTAATATTGAAATTTATATTTGCAATTGATATTGGAATATTCAAGTCAATAAATCCTATATAATTATGTATGAGAAATAAAATGCGTATTCAGAGGTCATCACAATGTTATCCAAAGAAAAATGATCTCAATTCTGATATCCAAAACCAAAATTCATGAACAATACCAATAGGGTTCTATCTAAACTACTACAATTATGGATACCTTCATCTATAAACAAGAATGGATATTCCAATTGACTATTCATCCCAGTAGATCTGCTAAAATATATTTGAAAATATGAAATCTACAGTACGAGGGTAAAATGTTTCCTTATATTTTTTTATTGATTAATTATTGTGTTATTCTTCAACATGAAATAGATAAAATATCAGATAGAAAAAACATAAAAATATAAAACAAAATCCATAATGGATAGAAGATATGATCTAAGATACCCTTATAGGAGATAATTCTGTTAGAAGGTGAGGATGCCCTACATTATATTTCTTTGAGTATAAATGGATGCAAGTAGAAACGAGTGAGGCATGTGGCCCATCACTCGTTAAAGTACACAATTGATGTCTTTTGTCTCTCTATGTATCCACTTTGCACTAATGTAACCAAATATGGAACAAATTCACTATAGTAGAATGAAACCTCTTTCCTCCTCATAGCCAGTTATAACACAAACGTATAACCAAAAATCAGTTAAATTTCACACATTCAACAATTAATTTGATTTACATGTTCACCCTTATAAAGTATTCTCCACAGTTCCCACATGACTATTCAATTTTCTATGAGTAATGGTTTATGGTGTTGCATACTCTTGAATAGTGGTAGTCAGTTTTGATAGGTCAATTTTTAGGAGCCATAAATTTGTCATACGAGATCCAATAGAAGTGATTCATTTTCCCTTTGAATGGTATCAGTTAATATATTTTGGAATCAAGCACCATAAAAAGGTCAAGACAATAAAATTTCGTCTTCAAAGGTGTAAAATTAGCCCCTTATGTTTTCCACCCAAAATTTTTCAAATTGGGACCACTAGTAAAAATGAACTTGTAAGCCCATTCCCCAAAGCATTCATTCTAAAAGAATTGATATGCATGGAAAACATTATATTGTTCCACTCCAAATCATACCTTCCAATTTTTGAATTTTTTATTTGAAAAATATTTTACTAAATGAGGTTTGGATATTTACCTCTACCTTCTCAATGGGGTACCATTTAGCCTTCATTCAAAGTTTTCCTTTCAATCCAATATAACAATGGTTGTACTACCCATATATTATAGTTATGGACCTATTTTATAAATTGTATCATCTATCACCTTTTGATGAGGAGTTGGTGTTGTCAACTCTATAGAAAGGAGGACCTACTCCTCTTCCTAATCTAGCATGGAAGGGTGATAGAGTTCAAAATTTTCACGTTCACCACTAAGTAAATGTGCATGCATGGGGTAGATTGAGCTTGTATTTGTTATCTTCAAGCTGGAGTGACTTGTCTATCTTTTGTTGGTCATGCTTGGCCTTGTACTTTTATTGTGATCTCTTTAGTGTCTCTTGTACTTTCCAATGGATCTTCCTAGACATGTAAAGTATTGGAGATTGTAGCAATAAAGGATAAATTTGACTTGTACGTTAGTCAAGTTTAGTAAATCGATTTTCCACATCAGCAGGATGACCTGGATGGAAGTCAGCTAGAGTGACATGGTGTTGTCTACTAGTTTTTCTCAGTAAATTTGAGTTATATGCTAGAAGTAGAGTTGTACAAGTAGTAATTACTAAAATTTAGCAATCTAGTTCAGTTATTTTTAGTTTGAGTTAGCAAATTAGGCACAAGTACCTAGTTGAGTTAGTTGAAGGTCAGTTGAGTAGTGAAACTATTTTTATCTCACTGATCTCTTAGTTATTCTTTCCAATTAGCTAAAAATAGTCCAGACATGCATGGAATTTAAATTTCCTAGGTGGAGTGGAGTTAAAGGAACATTGAAATTATCAATTGTATACTAGTTGAGTGTATAGGCTTGGTAGTTATGCAGGTCAATCATTCCATGGGAAATCTGTAAGAGAATAGGAGAAAATTCCTATATTCTAGAAGCTAATTTCCGCCATGATTATGAAAGGAAACATGAGCTAGTTGGAGCCTTCAACTAGCTATGTTTTGGCTAGGGCAAGATAATTAGTAAGAGAACAGTGTAGTGTCTACTTCAGATTCAGAGCAAGATATTGTACTAATTTCTCTTTCTCATATTTTGATTAATGAAAAACAATGGACAAGTTTTTTTCTAGTTGGCTTCCCCCATAAATCATTATGTTATTGCAGGGTTTTAATGGTTTGATGCCATTGCATGTGTTTCGAAACTTTGATTTCCATTCTATGAATAATAGTGAAAATTTGCAATCTATTGATTTCAATTTGATTTCATTAGTAGTAGCAAATTACTATTGATTTCTAAATGGTATCAGAGAAAAAAATCACACTAGAAACTACACAATAGTTCCTCTCCTTTGGTGATTTAGATTTGGAGATTCAGTGAACCATCTTTCTTCCATGTGGGAAAATGTCTTTCAACATATTGCGATTGGAGTATGCCCTTGAGGGAATCTATAATTTCATATCTTGGAAGGAAAGGATAGAAGAAGTGCTTTATGATAATGGTGTGTTGGAGTACACCAAAATCGACATTCCAAGGCCAACAATATTAGATGCACAACAATTATGTCATTAGAAGAAGGATACTGCAAAATTTAGGAGGACCAACTTGGAGGGTTTGAGAAACCAAATAGTCTCAAATTTACATGCAAGGAGACTCCCTTTTCTATCTGTAAGACACTAAGTAAGCTATTAAAAAATGGTAGTGATGTCAGGAAATTAGAGTTGATGGAGAAGCTCATAAACATCAACATGGAGAAAGGAGAAATGACTCCAAGTTACATCTCTAGGTTCACTCAGTGTCGTGATGAGCTTGGAGGTGTTTGAGAAAATATTCCCTCTTCCGAACTAATGAGTGTAGCACTCCTAGGCCTTAAAAAATCCTGGCACAACTACTAGGACTTCGTAAATTGAAAGGAAATTTTTTCCAAAATTGGAGAGACTCTAGTCCAATCTGGTGCTGGAAGAAATTTAGTGGAACACTAGACATGGAGTAACATTGAAGTATGAGTTACAAGAAATTTTTTCCTTGTTTTTGGGGGGAAAGAATGGAAGTGACAAGAAGCCCCAAAGAAAATCAGAGACCAACCAAAACAATGGAAAGAATAAGTACTTAAGCAAGATAAAATATTTTCATTACCATGAATATGGGCACTATGAAAAAATTTCCCGCACAAGAAGTCTAACAAGATGCCTTCAACAGGAGAGGGAGGTGAAGCACTTTCCTCACAATTCAAACTAGTCATCACCCTAATTTCATGCATGGTTAGAACCTAAATAGGGAGTGTGTGGTATCTAGATTCAAGTTCTTCATTCCACATGATGGGATGCAAAGAGTTCTTCAATAGGCTAGAGGAGAAGGATCTCCAAATGTATATAGAAGCTGGAGATGATGGGTGGTATAGTACAAAATGTATTGGTAACATACCCTTTAAGAGGGAGACGGGCTCCCATCCTTATCTGAAAGATGTTATGTATTTACATAGGCTAAAGAAGAACTTGATCTCTATAGTTATATCAGAGGATAGAGGTTGTGAGGTTGTTTTCAGTAAGCGCAAAGCCTTTGTGAGACAAGTAGCTACTAAGAAGGTGAAACAAATTGAATTCTAGTGAAGACCCTATACAAACTTGAGGCGGAGGCTTGTGGTGCACTGAGTAGCAAGGAATAAAAGGTGCAATGTTAAGATGTTGGAAAACTCTAGCATAGGCACATGGGAGACTTACACCATGGGGTCATAAAAATCATTTAGCAGATTACCACTAGTCTCTCGAAATGTACCCTTGACAAGCATGGTGTCTGCAAGGGATGCACATTGGGGAAATATGTCAAATCCACCTTATAGGACCAAGAGAGTAGAGTCATAACAATCTTGGAGCGAGTCCACTGATGATGTGGACCATTTTCTATAGCATGTATACAAAATAGAAGTATGAAACTGTGTGTTGATGTGGTTTATTTGTTATCATTTTATTTTTTATTGTAAAAAATATATTTTTAAATATATAAGTACGTAAATTAATAAATGATAATGACATGATTAAATTTGAAAAGATGTGGGTGAGAACTAAGTTTTAATTAAAAATTAAAATGGGTAACGTTATATTGGAGATGGAAAGGAATAATTCTTTTATTAGGTTATGAGAATTTTGACACCATGAAGTGCCTTGACAATATACATGGTAAATAAAACTGAAATTATATATTAGTATTTTAAAAAATATATATTTAATTGAATTCCTTACATCTGATTTAATTTCTATCCTTCTTCAATTAATAAAACCGTATAACTAATTTTCTAATATATATATATAAATATAATTTTATAATATATATTTTTTCTAATATATAATGATAAATTATAGTTATTATATTAAATTAGTAACTAAAACTTATTCTATTATTATTAGTATCCTAACGGACTATTATATAATTATAATAAATAACAACAATTGGTTTTTTAGTCATTTTAAAAACATAGAAGCTAATTTATTAAATTTTTCAAATTTATTTTTTACATCTATTAATTTTCTGATTATATTCGTCTAAATTAACTAAGTTATATTTTAATATATTTTAATTAATTTAAGTTTTAAGATATTATTTCTAAATTTTATTTTTTCTTCCATACATTTTGATTACATACTTTTGTTTTATTACTTTAAAAAACCTCATGTTTATTTATTTGAACTATTTAATTATAATATAAAAAAAATGTGTAATTTATAACCAAATTTTAATTAATTTCATAACTAATTTTTATAATTACTAATATTAAGGGTTATTTGGACCATGAGTGGCCAATTCTTTGCTATTTATTCTTTAAGATCCAACCTATTTTTTTCACGTGTGAGGATGAATCACATTAATTGGTTCTAAACATCTACCAAGTCCTAATAATCTGATTAATGCAAAAAACATTATTATTCAATTATATATTTACTAATTAAAAATTATTAAATATTAATTTTAAAGATATTTTAATATTTACTTCTATATTTATACAATTTACCAAAAAATTAAAAATATTAGTAAATATAGCAATTAAATTTAAATTAAAAAAAATATATATATTTTTAATAATATAACGAGTAGCAAATATAATAATAATTTTTCCAATAGCTTCAAGAGTTAGGTTAATTGATAGAGTTTTCCTCATTAAACCATCTTGTTAATAAAAGTTCATGATATCAATTTTCCTCTACTCATCTTGCTAATACAATGTCATATATCCCGTTGCAAATTTTTTTTTCAAGATATAAAGATTAACAAATGTATGTAGTTACCAACACAACCATGCTTGTTTTATATACTATACGGTTGATAGATCTATACACCCTATCCTTGTGCGTACGTTCACATGCTGGCTCATTTAAAAACTTACATAATTCTTGTCGTGTAGTTGTACCACTATCCAACTGGTTAGATAGGACTACAAGGGTTCCCACGCGGTTCTCTATGACTCAATCCTGTTGGCGAATGACACGTTCTCTACTTGATGATGCATGTAATTTTCTGGGGGCTATGCAATAACAATGCTATGGTTCTTGTATTGCTTGTTACACATTGATTTTGGTTGACATTAATCGAGCATTTAACTCATCTGTCCCACCCAGGGTACGTGGCGTGGGCATACCCCAGCTACCACCCTCGGGATCCATCATGTATCGACGGTTACGAAATAGGAGAGGCGATCTGATGGCAGGCCTAGACGCTAGCCACCTTACACTACTCCTGGCGCCAAGCTGTTGATCCATTCTTCTGCGGAAGGACCTGGAAACTGCTCTGCCTCCTGCCTCAACGGAGGGCTGGGCAGTCTCAGATCTAAGGTCTAGTTGCAGAGGACGAGTATACGAGGTCATGGAGCTCACTCCCACTATCAGAACTCTTCGGCCAGGTAAAAATACTAGCCAGTTTCATACCCTAGTTATTGGTTTACAATCATTTGATTTCTGGAATACACACCATATGCAAGTTACACGTATACAGGTCTTTAACACGGTGTTTTGTTCACTCGCAGGTACCCCACCCTTCTGTCTGGTTTGTGGAGAGCTTTAGACGGAGTGGTGAGCGGATAACCACCCTGGCTTTCCACTTGTATGAAGAAATTTCACTCTCTGTTGTTAGTAGGAATGGGGTCAAGGCCTAGTCTACAGGCTGCTGCACCTGATCTCTGTCGACTACTTGCCCAAGCTCACTAATGGGTGGCTTAGATTTAGGTATGGTGAAGCCATTCCTGAGGAGTCTTTTGTTATTTCATTTAATGAATATGAGGCTTCGTCCTCTTGTTGTTTTTCCTGAACCGCGCTGGCGGTGCATGCGGTGTTGTATGTGAAACTTGTACCAGGTTTGCATGGAATTTAACTTATGACCCTGGCGGACTCTCCCATTTTATGGCGCAGCTTATAATAAGAAATGTATATTGTGCATCCGTTTATTAATCTAAAGGACTTGGAACTGTACATGGAAAATTTTTATTGAAATCTTGAATATGTATATATTGGCTTAACTGAATGAATTTGCTACTCAGATTTTAGTTTTGTTGTTTGTTTTAAGCTAGTTCAGTTCCTACAATCATGGCTCTGTACAGCAGTGTATATGTATACATTTATATTCAGCTTACAACTTTATATTTCATTCTAAAGAATCATTTTCGGTATTTAACTATGTCGTTGTTACGCTCACTACTTAACCCAACAAGGGTATTTACTGTTTTTAATTATTTGGGGTGGCCCTGCACAAGGGTTCAAGGATTTTGGTCTAGCCCCTCACAACCACGGTAACCCATCTTCCAGTTACCACATTTCAAGTGGCCGAGACCTGAGACCCCGTCCCAAGAGTTCTACACCCCCTTGTGGAGTACTAAAGAAGGTATGTTTTGGTGATTATTTTAGTTTCTTTTTTATTAAACCTACAAACGTTTTGCATCATGAACTAGGTAGATAATGAGGAACTGTGACAAATTAATATTCGAAACGAAAACATTGACAATTGTCATTTTCTTATGCAGGAAGAAGGAAAAATGAAAGATTCTCGTTCCAAAGGAAAGGACAAAGCCAGGTTAACTGTTGTCCTTCTGGCGGGGAACCGCATGCAAATAAGGCAAACCAAATCAAAGCGTATCGGCCAAGGAAAGGAGATGGAGATATCAGCTCGGCGCAAGAAAGTAAAGAAAGAGTTGAGAGCCAATAGTTTGGCGAATCCTTCAGGATCTTGTCATCCCGAGGGATCGCTACTTTAACTATTTTTTGTACTTGGACATCTCGCCTTTCCCAATATAAAAAGGGTTAGCACTGTTAGCCTGGGGGATTGGTGATATTTTTATGTAATTACTCTTAAAATTGAGCCTTTGGTCATCGACTCTCGTTGAGAAGTGATCTACTGTAATTCTGGTTTATGCATTAATACAAACTTGGTTATTATTTCATCTATGATTCTGGAATAACTTCAAGCGGTGTACCCCTAGAGACTAAGGGCCTGGCCTTGGAGGAACACTTGCTCCTGTACTATTACTTTTAGTTTATGTGTGGTTTTTCTTATTAACTTTATTTGGTAATCTGATATGTTCTGTTATTTTTACTTCACAGCTCTGTTACAGTTGATTCATTAAGTGATATCATTTCTTGAGACAGAGACATCATAACTCTGCAACACATTGCTATTTCTTTAAATACTGATATTGCTGGTCTTTATAGAATACTGTTGCTGTTCCATTACAGAGTATCTGTGTTGTGCACTCATCCTTTGGTATTATTGAACTCAACTTAGAAACTATGTTTCCTTACGACTGATTGAATCGATGAACATTGTTGTTCCATTTCGAAAACCAATCGTATTGTTCATAACTAAGATTTGCAATTGAATTACCAAGATCAAATTACTAGTGAGGTGTGTCATGTGTTAAGTTATTGTTTGATTTTCAGCGTTGTTCCATATTCCATCTCTAATCAATGATATTCTATTTTTGTGTGTTTCTCGATTCATCCTTAGAGACAGGGGATTGCCATTTGATTTTCGTAGGATATGATTGATTGCATTTGATTTTGTAGACTAAGGTGTTGTTGTTTCTTAAACATAATTTCCATTACAATTTCCGATTTGTTGTTCCATTTCTTAGTTGTTGTTCCATTTCATATTTGTTGTTCCATTGCCTAGCATTTGCATTATTGTTTCTTTGGTGTGAAGAATGGTTTGAGACTGTAGTGGGCATTGACATTTGTTGTCCGGTCCCCAGATCGACGATATGTTCCTCGATTACTTTTGACATCAGTTTCTAAACGGATGAGTTATTGTTACTGGACCCTTGACTGATATATTGCTTATTTTTCCGAGTGAATGAGTTAGGCTTCAAGATCTTTTGTTGTAAGTAGATTTTCTTTCCAACATCCATTTACTCCTGTATTTTCTTAAGCACTATACTACTACCATTTCTTTGGCAAATGTGAGCCTCAGACTGTACACTCTTTGAAATAACAAAACATTCCTGGATTGACAAATTAATGTGAGGCAATTAGAGGTGAAAGAGACCCTTCTTATGAGTCCACATTATGGCACCGTTGCCGAGGAAAGAGTGTAGCCATTTATTTTTTTTCAGAGTAGTGTAAGATCCTGCTAGGGAATAATTGCGTTTTAAAAACGGAAGGTAAGAACCTACGTGTAGAGCATGTAACAACCCTGCTCTTCTGCCCACTTTCCTGCAGATTTGTCATTGTTTTGATTGGGTAGAACCCAGTAGTTGATTTGTGTGTGTATGACTAAGCAGAAAAAACCAAAAAAGAATTCCAAACCTCTACCCAAGCCCAAAAAAGCTAAGGGGGCGGTGACCCTTGGCTAAGGTACATAGTCAAACTGAAGAGAAGTATTTTCAAGAAATTGAAACTTCCAATCCAGAACTATTGCAAGAAGGGAGTTTTAGAAATCTTTGTGAAGGAAGAGGAGATATAGGAGAAACTGGGGAACCAAGGTCTCCTCTTGGGATAATTTAGCCATTAAGTAGCCCAGATAAGGGAAGTGCTGCAAAAATCATTTTTGAGGAAACTCAATTCCCTCAGACCTTAAGTACTCTCATTATCACAGATAAAGGAAGTGCCATTAAAACCATTCATGTTAAAGCCATTCCCTCTCAACCTAGGAATACCCTCCTAGATATCCTAGAAGATTATTGGCATATATTCGATCGAATGGCCTAGAATCAGCCTAACACCCAAACCTCTACTCTGCAATACCTTATTGTGGATACTGCAGCAAATGTGCCTATGAAGGCAATTCCTCTTCAGCATATCCCTACATTCCATGGTCTGACATCAGAAGATCTGAATGCATTCTGTTTGAATTTGACGTGCTGTGTAGAAGTTATGACTACACGACCGACCCCCAGAAACTAAAATTTTTTCCTTCTACATTAAAAGGAGCTGCTTTGAGATGGTTCATGGGATTAGGTGGTGGTGTTATAAATAACTGGGATCAAACGAAAGAACCTTTTCTAAAAAAATATCAGGACTATTGCAGGTCTAGAGAACTAAAAGATGAAATATTCTAGATGGTAGCTAAACCAAATGAAACATTAGAGGAGTATGTGGAACACTTTCAATATAATATTCAAAGATCTCCTTATGCATCACTACCTTTACCTGATAATGTCTTAAAAACAGCCTTAATTAGGGGAATGAAACAACAATGGATTGAAACATTAAACATTATGGGAAAAGGAGATATTTATCAGGAAAATTTTGCTAACATTATTGATTTATGTATCAGGAGCTCTAGAGGCAGCACCAGACTAAAACTGGCAAAGCATGATCGATTTGTAAGAGATAATAGAATTTTGATAGGAGTAATGCGTGCAGAAATTGGAAATTTATTGCAAAATTTTAGAACTGATATACTAGGGACACTAACAACACAACTTGATATTATGCAGACAAAGCAAAAGCAAGTGGAGGCAGAACAGAATTTGGAAATATTCTATATCCGATGCAGAAAGAAGCATAGCCATAAGGAGTGTCAACTAGATGCAGTGCAAACATGCACCATCTACACAAAATACCACCTTACAGAAAGTTGTCCCTCACTTCCTAGATTAAAAGAAGTATACAAGGAAGGAGAAGAGGATCGAGAGTCGTTGTATCTACTCAATCAGCACTGTCAGTGGCAGCCGCGATAGTCTGGTCTGTTTTCGGACCTGGCTTCTTCTTTTCAGTCTCCACAGTATAGGTCAGCAATATAGTATGTGGAAAAATCAACCTCAACCTCCTTTCCCGAATTGGTCACCGCAGTCATTCCCTTTATCAAACCCGTGGCTGAACCAAGCAAGTCAATCCAATTGGCCGAATTTTCCCTATGCCCCACCATATTGGCAAAGTAATGCATACCCAGCACAATGGACCCCTCCTACTTCACAAAATTAGGCCTAGCAGACAAACTGGCAAAGACCGATGCATCAGCTAGTAGGAACCATTCCGCTCCCTCAACCTACACTGCCAGCCTTACAATAAAACCCCCAGACTAACCTGAGACCGCAACTCCCAGCCCAACCCAACCCTAATCCAAATAACAGACCGGTCCAATCTGTCCAAATAGTAGAAACACCAGAAATAGAAGCCGCTCTGAGGGAGTGTAACAATCTTCAGCTAAGATCTCGGCGTATTGTCGAAACATAGGGAGATAAAATAGTTCATATTGAAAATCAGTTACCTAGAGAACAATCGCCACAGAAAGAGGATGTGAATGAACAACAAATTCATAATCAAGCAGCCACATCCTCTCCTCCATTCCCAGAATGATTAATAATACCTCGACCTACACAATATCCCGATCTTGACATTCTGGGGGAATTAAAAAATTTGTACGTAAAAATTCCATTCCTCCAAGCCATTCAAGACATCCCGATATATGCAAAGACTATCAAAGAATTATGTGTAAAGAAACCAAGGAGGAATATCACAAATAACCCAAGAGTCCAAGTAGTTGGTACTCTATCTGACCTATTATTAGGAAAAGAAACACGCATTAAATATGAAGACCTGGGAAATCCTGTAGTAACTATACAAATTGATGGACAAACCTTCTCCAATGCCTTAGTTGATCTAGGCGCTGAAATCAATATCTTAACAACTACTACTTGCAAAAAGCTAGGCATTACATCTGTAGAACCCACCTCTACTTTACTAGAACTGGCTGACCGATTGGTGGTTAGGCCAGAAGGCACATTACATGATGTTATGGTATCTGTTGATTCCTAGGAATTTCCAACCAATTTTCTGATAATAAATCCCAAAAACCGATTTGATGGACATCCATTGATTTTAGGTAGACCTTGGCTTGCAACTACCGATGCTTATATTGGTTGCGGACAAGGCAATATGACTATAACCAAAGGAGAAAATAGCAAGAACTTAGCTCTATATCCTCCAGCATAGCCAAGTGTCTCAATAATGAAAACTAATAGGCACTCTCTATCATACCTTACTGACGACATTAGATCTCCATTAACTATACAAGAGGCACTTGATTTCAAAGATCAAACAGAAGATGATTCCATAAATAATTTTATTAGTCAGAATCAACTCAAATCCCACACACAATGTCACATGATAGAGGTAGCATTCGATAACGAATTAGAAGAGGATCCTCTAAAAGAAACACATGATAAAACGATATCTGCTACCTCTGTTACAAATAGAAAAATTGTGGGAATTGAACCAGGAAAGACCTTAAACATTAATGCCAACCTCAACTCCAAACAAGAAGAAAAGCTCATCCAATTACTAGGAAAATATAAAGAAGCATTTGCATGGGACTACCTTGACATGAAAGGAATTGTCCCCCAATTATGTACACACCACATTTATATAGAAAAAAATGTGAGACCTGTTTGCCAGCCTCAATGGAGATTTAATCCTCATCTAAAAGATGTGGTAAAAGATGAACTTCAAAAACTTTTAGATGTTAATTTCATTTACCCTATCTCGGATAGTAAATGGGTCTCTCCACTTGTGGTGGTACCAAAAAAGAATGGGAAGTGGAGAATTTGTGTGGACTACAGAGAGCTAAACAAGGCAAAAAAAAAAGACCACTTTCCTCTCCCATTTATCAACCAAGTATTAGACACTTTGGCAGGAAATAAATTTTTTTCCTTCCTAGATGGCTTCAGTGGATATAACCAGATCCAGATCACCCCTGAAGACCAAGACAAAACCACTTTTAGTTGTGCTTGGGGAACATTTTCCTAGAGAGTTCTACCTTTTGGCTTATGCAATGCTCCTGCCACATTCCAAAGGGCTATCCTCAGTATTTTTGCAGACTTAATAAACGAAGGATTTGAAGTATATATGGATGACTTTACACCATACAGAGATGAGTTAGATCCAGCATTCGACACACTGGAAAAATTCCTACAATGCTGCATTGCTACCAGGTTTTTTTGAAGTCACGAAAACTATTATATGATGATGACTGAAGTACTTATCCTAGGACACTATATTTCAGCAACTGGCATTCAGGTAGACCCAGCCAAAATCCAAATAATTTTGCTTATTCCTACTCCTACCACTCAAACAGAGGTATGCAACTTTCTTGGATTTTTTGGTTATTATAGGAGGTTTATAGAACATTTTTCACATATTGTTGCACCTTTGTATGCACTAACAAGGAATGTTGACTTTCTTTGGACAGAGAAATGTGAACATGCTTTCCAAGATCTGAAGAAGCTCGTGTCCACAGCGCCAGTCCTGCGACGACCAAATTGGGATTTCCCATTCCAGGTATCATCAGATGCCTCAGATACAGCCATTGGAGCAGTTCTTGGGCAGGAAGAGGATAAAAAACCATATGCAATTTATTACATTAGTAAAAATTTATCCACTGCTGAATTAAATTATACTGTCACTGAAAAATAATTTCTAGCTGTAATACATGTTGTTAATAAGTTTAGGCATTACATTACTAGCTATCATGTTATCTTGTATACAGATCATTCTGCTATAAAATATTTAGCAAACAAGCCTATCACAAATGGAAGAATAACCAGATGGCTGATATTATTGCAGGAATTTGCTATTACAATCAAGGATTGACCTAGAAAAGAAAATCCGGTAGCTGATTTTCTCTCATGAATGCTAAAGCCAATCGACGCAGCAGCAGTTGAAGACCAATTTCCGGATGAACATCTGTTTGTTGTTGTTGTTAAAACACCTTGGAATGCTGATGTTGCCAATTACCTAGCAGTAGGTAAATTACCGAAACACCTAACCCCCAATGAGCGAAAACAGATCATTCAACGAAGTGTTCAGTTTTCTTGGATTGGAGCCACCTGTTTCACACAGGGGTAGATATGCATATCAGGAGATGTGTTCATGAGGATGAAATCTTTGACATTTTAAAGGCCTCTCACAACGGACCATGTGGCAGACACTTTGCTGGTAAGAGGACTGGACATAAGGTGCTACAAGCAGGGTATTATTGGCCCACACTTTTTAAAGATGCAAAAAAAATCGTCCAAGCCTGTGACAATTGCCAAAGAGTAGGCCACCCTAGTCAGTCTGATGAAATGCCCCTCAACCCACAGTTACTCATTGAACCATTCGAGCAATGGGCCCTTGATTTCATTGGACCAATTAACCCATCCTCGAACCAGAAAACATATATTTTGGTGGCAACAGAATATGTCACCAAATGGGTTGAAGCAGAGGCATTACCGAGAGCTACAGAGGATTCTGTTATACAGTTCCCATTCCATATATTTGTGTGCTACAGTCTTCCAAGAGATATAATTATAGATGGTGGACCACAGTTTTCTGGGAACAAAATAGCTGCAACACTAAAAAATTATCATATCCAACATAAAATCAGTACTCCATACCACCCGTAGGCCAATGGTCAGGTAGAAAGTAGCAATAAAATGATAGAAGTAATCCTAACAAAAACGATTGCGTCACATAGATGTGATTGGGCTGCAAGACTACTAGAAGCATTGTGGGCTTATAGAACAACATGGAGAAGCACCATCGACTACTCACCTTATCAACTAGTGTTTGGAAAGCAACCCATCTTCCCCATAGAATTCGAAATCCAAACATTGCGAATAGCATAGGAAGTTGGCTTAGATCTAACTGAGGCACAGATTAATCGATTACAGCAGATCAATGAGCTGGATGAAATCAGGCTCTCTGCACTTCAAAATACTGCACTAATTCAACAACAACGAGCCAAATGGCATGATGCTCTTATTAAAAATCAAGTCTTCCACGAAGGAGACTGGGAACTTTTGTATGATTCCAGGTTTCAGGACTTTCCCAGGAAACTTCAAACTCATTGGCTTGGGCCATAGGAAATCCAGAAGGTACATGATAACAGTACTCTTAATCTAATGACTATTGACGGTTCTGGATATGCATTCAAGGCAAATGGTCACTGAGTTCAACTTTATCACAAACCACTCACTCGGGAGTCCTTCTGTCAGCAACTATGCGAAGACTCTGATATGGAAATTTTGGGGGAGGGAGAAAAATCTTCCTCACCTGTGATTCATTAAATGATTTATCTCTTTTTACACTCTGTACATAATTTCTTTGTACATATTCTGCTGTTACTATTTTTCTGTTGTTCCTTTTCTCAAATGGACAACACTTCCATTTTGTTGTTCCTTTTCCAAAGGAACAACACCTTTTGGATCAGCTGTTCATTTTGCTTTAACTTTGTTGTTTTTTTACCTTGCGCCTTTGTTGTTCGTTTTCCAAAGGAACGACATTTTGATTGCTTACTGTTATAGCTCCAAATCTCACTATTATGGTTTGTGATGCTGCACTCATGGCCTAGGGCAACCCCTCCTTCCAGACCTAGTCCAAAATTTAAAAAACAGTGTTTTATCCCTTATACGCGACATTGTGAGTTAAACGCGTGTATACGCGGGTAGGCATATGCCCAACCCACGTATATGTATTAAAACACTTAAAAAATATAAAACTCCTTAATTTCGGGCGGAGATCGTGGGTTTTACCTGCTGATCACCTGTTAGTGCCCGTGGCCCAACTGTTCCCAACCAACTCCCAACTAAAAAACTAGTTTGGGAGAGGTATAAAAAGACCTCAAAGGGAAGGCCTAAGGGAGGAGAGAAGAGGGAGAAAGGTTATTATACTGAGATTTTTCCCCTAACCAGGTCTGAAGACCCTTGTGCCTTCTGCACTTCCCCCATTTGTACAGGAAACTCTTGTTTCCTTGTGTGTTGATGTTCATCCACTAGTTATGGCATCATGGAGTGAGTCATGGAAGGAGATATGCTAAAGGCTTGAGGCTGCACGGATCCTGAAGGAATCTTTGCTTGGAGCCTGCGAAAGGTTACTCAGGTGAAAATATTCCTTTTTTACATTCTATTTGTCTATAATAAAGAAACACGTCTTGGTTCCTGATATAAGTCTTCTTTATGTTTATGATATTCATGTTGGAATTCATATGTGAATGGTTGCTTAATGTTCATAACTAACTACCTTTCTTTATAACATGAAGATGATTTCTTTATAAGTCTTTGTTCATATACTACTAGGTTCTTTGGAATTGGTTGTTTTGCAGGACAAAGGAGCGAAAGGGACTTGAAGAAGGGTTTGGACCCTAAAGGACCTTCTCAAACGTAGGACCTAAGGTACGCCCCTCTTACTATAGAATTTGCTTATAATAGCATAATGGCTGTGTGAATGTGTGTTTCTATGTTTAGACAATTTTTAGTCTGCTAGGGTTTCCACCCAAAAGCCCTAGGGGAACATTTCCCTCAACACTTACCGTTCCTTTTCTAAAGGAACAACACTTTTTCTTTCCGATGTTCCTTTTCCAAAGGAACAACACTTTTGCTTTCTGCTGTTCCTTTTCTAAAGGAACAACACTTTCGATTTTTTGTTGTTCCTTTTTTCAAAGGAACGACACTGTGTGTTTTCTGCTATTCCTTTTCTGAAGGAACAACACTTTTGATTTTTGTTGTTCCTTTTCCAAAGGAACGAGATTTGTGATTTCTATTGTTCCTTTTCCAAAGGAACAACACTTGTGTTTTCTGTTGTTCCTTTCCAAAGGAACAACACTTTTGATTTCTGCTGTTCCTTTTCCAAAGGAACAACACTTTTGATTTCTGTTGTTCCTTTTCCAAAGGAACAACACTTTTGATTTCTGCTATTCCTTTTCCAAAGGAACGACATTTGTGTTTTCTGTTGTTCCTTTTCTAAAGGAGCAACATTTTTTTATTTTTGTTGTTCCTTTTTCAAAAGGAACACCACTTGCATTCTTTTTCTCTTCCTTTTTGCAAATAACAACATCCTCGTATTCCTTTTTTCTTTCCTTGCTATTCTAATTTGAGGATGCCTAATGTTCCTACTATTTCAGGTCATTCGGAACACATCTATGCTCTTATGCAATGGATACAAAATCATAACATACTGAAATCAGTGAACCATAAAATCACTATATTTATAGGAAATTGCTCTGAATTAGTAAGAGGAGAGAGGAAGGGACACTCTTACCCATTATCCTTGCTGTCATTATTCCACTAATTTTGATTTGATTGGTTATCTTTATCATGTGGGTTCTTTTAAATTTTCATAAATTTCTTTGATTATTATTTACGAATAAGAGCAAAGGGTTTATATGTTCCTATTGAGATGTTAAGACTTCTTCCACCATTCCTAATCTTAAGGAGTGTTGAACCACCCTTTGTGTATAAATGGGAAAATACCTTATAAAAGAAAAGAAAGAAAAAAGGAAGCGAAACATGATGCAGGATAGGGGTCTCATTAAGAGCCAGCCTACCGTGATCATGAGGAAGAAAGTGAAGTGGCAATCCTGCTATGGTTACCACACCAGGGATATGGTCCAAAAGGTACATTAAAATAAAAATCCCTTGGAACAAGAGGTCTCATCACGAGCTGGCCTGCCCACCTCTCACTCCTTCCTCGTGAATGGCATTATGTCTAACTGGTCACCAAGCCAACATAATGGCCTACATTTTTACATCACATAACATTTCCTAGGCATACACAAAGGACCATGGTTCCATGGGTGAAACAAACAACCTTGCCAAGGTTATGGACACCTGTCGGTAGCAAAGCTCTATTAATGGTATTGAAGTCACACTACTTACACCAATAGGTAAGTATTAATATCCTTTTCTTTCTTACACCTTAGTAATAAATCACATAAGAAATATGTATATTGTTTCCTGAACCATGCAAACACATGTAATCTATTATTACCAATCATGACAGAAAAGTGACAATGACCGCATGAAACTCTATGTGCACGGCAGTTGTCCTATCCTCCCAGCCTCACATCATATCACAACAATCTCTTACTTGTTAAGCGATCTGAGTAGGAACCTCGATTTCGGTAACTTGATATTTTTTATAAACATGGCATGTTGCCATACGTTGTTCCTTTATGACTCTGATCTAGGGTAGATTGGCACGCTGCTCCAACATTTGACGGTCGGTGACGACCTATCACATTGCAGGGGGGAGGTTCACCTCATTATTTGCCAGTTTACGTGTCAAATCACCATTCGGGAAATTGTGTACTTGGGAATAGCACGGATCAACGATATACTATTTTTTTTTATTTTTACATGGCTTGTGGTTCCTATGCCATTTCCATATTATGCTCTGTGGCATTTTGATCAGGTCCTGCAGCTCATAGTTTCTTTGTGTTTTAACGGCGTGAACAACTTCTTGTTCCATTGTCAATTATGAGATTTTACAGGGAAATTACAAACATGGGAAGAATATCAATTCGGAGAGAACTGCAGGAATTGATAGTCTCCGCTACTGCATGGGAAATTCTGGCAAGAGCAGGTTGGATAACTTATCGCGAATGTTTGCAGGAATCTAATGAGACGGTAGCAATAGAATTCTTGCAGAACTTGCAAGAATATCACTCCACAGTGAGGGGGAAACTTATAGGAGTCACCAATGACATAATTGCAGAAGTCTCGGGACTGCCAACCGTCGGACCTGTATGGACATTAAAGAAGGAAAGATTGAAGAAAATCATAGAAACCTTCAAGGATGAAGGCCAAAACCTGACAATTAGAGGAAAAGGATTTCTACCTGCGGCATTAGGAGATCCATGGGCAGAATTGGCAAGGATTATTCAAAGTTATATCAGCTGTGAAGGCAGGAAAGACGTAGTAACACCACGACACCTTAAACTTTTAGCTGTATTAAAGAAGAAATGCTTTGTAAATCTACCTGCATTTTTTAAATTTTTTACTTCATGATGTTGCACGAAGTATGAAAACGGCACATCATGTAGAATTAGTCGTCAGTCACCATGGATTGATCCGATTAATAGTTAGCCATAGCCTTACCCAGCAGTGGAGCAACTGGGAAGAGCTAATCACCTTGATAAACGGGACTGATTAAGCCATTCCCAAAACATAAGCATGCGACCAGTACACTAGAAAAGCATGCCACCAGTACACCAGATCGTCCATTAAAACGAAGAAAACCAGTTAGATTGGGACAAATTAAAGGAGGGCTAGAGAATTCCCAAGGGGACACTAGCCAACCAGTGGAGGTAGATGATTCTGGGGATAAGCAACCCCCACAATTAGAAGGAGAAGAAAATGAGGAAGGCACACAAGGAAATGAGAAAGGAGAAAGGGAGGAAGAAAATGAGCAACCTGAGTAGGAGAAGGAAATAGAGCAGCGTGAAGGCAACCCATTGCAAAATCCATTGAGAGAAGATGAATTAGCCAACATCTTGGCCAATATGGGTGAATATGGTCAACCTCTCAACCCACCGGACCTCCATGCTGAAGAAGAACTAGAAGAACACTCTGCTCAGGGTAAAGATGCACTTGAAGATTTACACGATGAGGAGGCAGAGAACGATAGTCAACCTGTTCATGATGAAAGTCTGTTAGGAGAGAGAAGTGATACAGAGGAGGAACAATCGGCTCCTAGCCAAACTACACTGGAAGAAATTCTGGAAGAAGAGGAGGCGGAAAAATAAGTCACCCAGGAAGTAACAGAGCCAGCTAGGGTTCTTTCCTCTGAGCAACATGAACAAAACATTGAAGAAGCACCCTAAGAGGAAAGCCAAGGAAGCAATCAAGATGACAGTCCAGGCCAGAGCAAATAGTCTGTTGTTCCTTCTAAGGAAATTGAGGAAATTAAGAGATTATAGAAAGAACAGCAAAGATTGTTGAATATAATAGTTCAACATCGACAACAGACCAGGATTCTGAAAACAAGAAAAAGGGTAAAAAGGACTTCAGGCGGGAGACATGCAAGCATTACAGTAAAACCTCTCGAGAAAAAGGTTCGAAGGACCCGAGTCCACCCTATTGTTCAAAACCCTGTCGAAAAGTGGTCTGCCATTCCAAACTTTGTTGGGGAACAGTTTGCTGGTCAAATTGTTGACGAAGAGCAGCGTGTTGTTCAAACCGTCGTTGAAAAACAGTCTGTTGTTCACGAGCAGACTGTCATTCAAAAGCAAAAGGAAGAACATTCTATTGTTGCTCATATTGAAGTAAAAACCGATGATATATTGACCAAGGACAAGGAAGTTCAAACAGAGGCACAACCCTCTGAAAGGATGCAGACTATGAATGCAGGACAACACAACAGAAAGATTCAGGTGAACCTGCCGCTCGCCACTACGATGTGGGATAAAGATCCAAGGACGGTAACCCTACGAGAGGGTTTGATGCAAGCTCAGCAAGCAATAGAAAAACTCGCAGAACAAATAGTCCCTCGGGAAAGGTATGAAGAATTACAGTAGCAACTAAGGAATGTCAACTTATCTGAGAGCTAGGTCTTTGAAGGATGGCGAAAGGAAGAAGAAAAAGTCGCAAAGGTAACTCATAGGTTAGATATAGTTTTCAAGCAAATGGATACCTTATGCTCTTTGTACACTGACGTCCTAGCCGTAGAGCCCCTGCTAAGAATTATGCCCTGTTTGTAATGGAACGATATTTGCAATTGAAAATAAAGGCTGTTAAAGTAGGTCTCCCTATACAAATTAATACCATCGATGATTTTATAAACCATTGTAAGCATTATGGAATGAAGGTTCAAAGATTACTGTGTGAATTCTATCTGCATAACCTTGTGTTAGACCAGGAGACTGAGCAGAACCCCAACCCTTTTGTTGGGGACATCCAATTGCAGGCATTTATCTTGTTTGGGGTCAATCAAATCAAGTGGCTTAAAGCCCATAATGCTTTCTAGAGATAAAAAAATGGATTAGTCTTGTGGGTAAGAGTTGAGCCTAGGAATCTAGTAGAGTTGCGGAGGGGACATAGGAACCTCATGGGGGCTCCAGGCATAATTGAAGCATTAGGACCCATTCATACAACAATCAATCGGCATGGAATAGAATACTTTCTCACTATTAAAGACGTTGCCACTGATGCAACTAAATTTCGATATCAAATCTCTAATTCGAATATCCAACTCAGAGAACCATTTAATTATGAAAATTTTAAGTTAGCCGCCAACCGCTTGCACCTCTATGGCGAGGTTATCTTGAGAGCAGGGCCATCCTGGTTAGGATATAGATACCGGAGTCCAATTATTTGGCATCCTGCACCTAGATACCAAGCCCTGTAGGAGATGCCTGAGGGTCAACTTGGCCATTTCTTTGAACACCTAGTTATGCATCATGGTTGTAGACCTTTGCATGAGATCCCATCTCCAGCCTACTCTCTCACTACCTTACATGTCAACTACAATGTTTTCATGAGGGCATGAAAAAGGGTAAGCAGGGGGGTGTGTGGAGTACTAAAGAAGATATGTTTTGGTGATTATTTTAGTTTCTTTTTTATTAAACCTACAAACTTTTTGCATCGTGAACTAGGTAGATAATGAGTAATTGTGACAAATTAATATGCAAAACGAAAACACTGACAATTGTCATTTTCTTCTGCAGGAAGAAGGAAAAATGAAAGATTCTCATTCCAAAGGAAAGGACAAAGCCAGGTTAATTGCTGTCCCTCTGGCGAGGAACCACACGCAAATAAGGCAAACCAAATCAAAGCGTATCAGCCAGGGAAAGGAGATGGAGATATCGACTCGGCACAAGAAAGTAAAAAAATAACTAAGAGCCAATAGTTTGGTGAATCCCTCAGGATCCTGTGATCTAGAGGGATCATTACTTTAACTATTTTTTGTACTTGGACATCTCTGCCTTTCCTAATATAAAAAGGGGCAGCACTGTTAGCCTGGGGGATCGGTGATATTTTTATGTAATTTCTCTTCAAATTGAGACTTTGGTCATCGACTCTCATTGAGAAGTGATTTGTTGTAATTCTGGTTTATGCATTAATACAAACTTGGTTGCTATTTCATCTGCGATTCTGGAATAACTTCAAGCGGTGTACCCATGGAGGCTAAGGGCACGGCCCTGGAGGAACACTTGCTCCTGTACTATTACTTTTAGTTTATGCGTGGTTTTGCTTATCAGCTTTATTCAGTAATCTGATATGTTCTGTTGCTTTTACTTCATAGCTCTGTTACAGTTGATTCGTTAAGTGATATCATTTCTTGAGACAGAGACATCATAACTCTGCAACACATTGTTGTTTATTTAAATACTGATATTGCCAGTCTTTACAGAATACTATTGTTGTTCCATTACAGAGTATCTGTGTTGTGCACTCATCCTTTGGTATTATTGAACTCAACTTAGAAATTATATTTCCTTACGATTGATTGAATCGATGAACATTGTTGTTCCATTTCTAAGTGCAATCATACTGTTTATAACTAAGATTTGCAATTGAATTACCAAGATTAGATTAGTAGTGAGGTGTGTCGTGTGTTAAGTTATTGTTTGATTTTCAGCACTGTTCCATATTCCATCACTAATCAATGTTGTTCTATTTCTGCATGTTGTTTGATTCATCCTTAGAGACAGGGGATTGTCATTTGATTTTTGTAGGATATGATTGATTGCATTTGATTTTGTAGACTAAAGCGTTGTTGCTTCTTAAACTTAATTGCCATTATAGTTTCTGATTTGTTGTTCCATTTCTTAGTTGTTGTTCCATTTCATATTTGTTGTTCCATTTCCTATCATTTGCGTTATTGTTGCTTTGGTGTGAAGAACGGTCTGAGATTGTAGTGGGCATTGACATTTGCTATCTGGTCCCCATATTGACGATCTATTCCTTGATTATTTTTGACATCAGTTTCTAAAGGGATGAGTTATTGTTACTGGACCCTTGACTGATATATTGCTTATTTTTCCAAGTGAATGATTTAGGCTTCAAGACCTTTTGCTGTAACTAGATTTTCTTTCCAACATTCGTTTACTCCTGTGTCTTCTTAAGCACTGTACTACTAGCATTACTCTGGAAAATGTGATCCTCATACTGAGACACTCTTTGAAATAAAAAAATGTTCCTGGATTGACAAATTAATGTGAGGTAATTAGAGGTGAAAGAGACCCTTCTTTCGATTCCACACCCCTAAAGCCTGTGTTTTTTTAAATGTGGGCGCATGCGGTGTAATCCATAGAATTGGGATCTCACTGGATTCCTGGTGGTGGAGATTTCCCATTTTCACTGGAGAACTTGTTCCATTGAAATTTTGTATTGGTAAACATAACTATTTTGTAGATAACATGTTTACTATGCTTGTCCTAGTTCGCAGGGAATTTGTTTGTTTTTTATATTTCCCCCATTCGTGGGCTTATACTCTTCAGAGTCCACGAACTTTATAGTCCAACGCGACTCACAAGGGTTCTGTAGCTCAAGCTAACAAACCTAGGGATGATCCCATAGTAGAGCCAACCTGTCTTATTCCTTGTTTTATTGTTTGGAAACTGTAATGCTTAACACCATTCTTGTTTGCGGCAAGGTGTTTACAATATCTGATGACCCTTGTTCCTTTATTAATTTACTGCACTAAATCCTGCATGACGTGTTTGCTACAAATGTTTAACCGGGATGCTGTAATAGTTCTTTTTCTCAGAGCAACCTTACTAAATAGTCCCTCTGTATTTATGATTAGTCCGACTACGGCTATCCACTACAACCACTCAGTAACATCCATAGCATTTTCCATCTTCGTGGATATTTTGGATTAACATAATTACTATGTATTTTTTTTAAAAACAAGCCAGTGTTTAATAATCAACAAAGAAATATATCCTATGTATATTTTTCCTGTTCTTCAGTTAACACCACCTTCGTGGCAGCAGCAAGTTCTTGAATTTTCTACAGTAATTGGCATTTTTACACAGTGTATTACCTTTCCTAATATCTTCACTGAAATACTTATAAATGTTTGCTCACTTACCTACACTACAGAAACTTATGAATACTCTAGAGTCAGGCCTCCTGTATTTCTCCCACTCCCGATATGCCACCTAACCTTGAGATTCATCTTCCAGGACCAAAGTCTCCCCCCTAGCTCCCTTGTCAGGCCACTACCCTCAGCAAGCTGTTGCACCTTTGTGTGTGGCTATCTGGTCCTCACCAGACGTAACCTTTTTTGTGTGTGTCTCTTTCCCTTTTCCTGTCCTCACAGCGCAGAAACCCCTTTCCTGCCTCCTTTCCTCTGGGAAAAACCCCCCATTAGGAAAAACAGTTAGGGTATATGCAACACACAGCAACCATCTTCTTGGGAAGTTGCCAAATTCTCAAGAAACCTTTTCTTAAAAAAAAATACCACAGGAATTATTATTAAATCCAAACAGATAATAATATTCAATTCAGTTTATCAATTACCACAGTAAAGTCAATATTTACATTTATCCCGGGGCATCACATCTTCCCCCCCTGAAATTAGACATCGTCTCGATGTCTTTCGACCATGAGCAGTCCTGGATAAGCCTTTTTCATCAGCTCTTCATCTTCCCTAGTGGCCTCTTCAGGTCCAAAGTGCTACCATTGCACTATAACTTGGGTAATAGCTTGCTTCCGCAACATTACTTCTCTCCAATCGAGGATGCTCAGTGGTTCGACCAAGACATCTCCTTTTGGTTCGACCTATAGCATGCAACATCCTAAGTCAGCTTTCTTTTAAAGAACAACATTTGGAATAATTAATCGGTGACTACCTCTCACCTGTATGTCTTGCCATCTAATTATATGTTTGGGACATATAAGGAGACATGAAAAATGTTGTGGACCCGTATGTGACTTGGCAGAGTGAGCTGGTAAGCAACCGACCCAATTCTTGCTAAGACTTGAAAGGGTCCACAAAATCGGGGTGCCATCTTAGCACACCCGCTCCACTGTAATGTACTCCTCTTTGCTCGAATTCACACATATATGTGATCACCAACTTGACACTCCTTAAAATTTCTTTTTTAGTCTGCAAAATATTTTTTTCGATCCTAGGCTGCCCTTAAATTGACTCTCACTTCCTTAACCATTTCCTCCATTTCCTTAAGCATGTCGGGTCCCAACATTAATTGGTCTTCCAGCCCACCTCAGCTTGCAGGTGTGCGACACTTCCACCCATACAATACTTTGAAGGGCACATATGCAATGATGTATGATAGCCATTATTATATGCGAACTCGACCAGGTGCAGATAATCTTCCCACTTGGCCGGTTGTCGGATAACGTATGCCTGTAGCATGTCTTCCACCAACTCATTCACCCATTCTATTTGACCATCAGTTTGAGGGTGATAAGCTGTACTGAAATTCAACTGAGTTCCTAATTCCCGGAACAACTTTCTCCAAAAAGCCGAGGTAAATTTCACATCACGGTCTGAAATTATTGTTTTAGGTAACCCATGCAGCTTAAATATATTCTGCATAAAGATATGGGCAATTTAAACATCTCTATAGGTCGATTGCACGGGTGTGAAATGTGCCGATTTACTTAGTTTGTCCACCACCACAATGATGGAATCGTTATTTTTCTTTTTTTTGGGTAAACCCGTTATGAAGTCCATGGAGATGGTTTCCCACTTCCATTCCGAGATGGGTAATGGTTGCAGTAATCCCGCGGGGTGTTGATGCTCTGCCTTAATTTGCTGGCACTCCAAACAATGTGCTAGATATTCAACCACATCTCTCTTCATACCTAGCCAATAATACTCCTTCCGAAGAGATGTGATCATTTTGTGATATCCCGAGTGACCAGCATAGTGACTTTTATGAGATTCATCCAGCAGTAAGTCTTTAATGTTGTTTTGATTGGGTACATACAGCCTTCTCTTGTAACACGGCATTCCAGCAACATTTACAGAGTAACTTGACTGATTTCCTTGGCTGGTCAGCTGCTGTACCTGTTGTTTTATTTGCTGATATACCATGTCCAGCTTTGCTGCTTTTTCAATCATCCCTTCAATGGGGCTCTTCCACTCGCAACAAGAAATTTCATATAGACATTGTAATTTCCGACTTAATGCGTCTGCCACCCAATTTTCTTTCCCTTTCAAATGTTTGACATAGAAATCAAAACTTCCTTGAAAGTCTACCCACCATGCTTGCCTAGCATTAAGGGTAGGTTGGCTGAAATAATTGGTAAGGCTATGGTGGTCTGTCAACAGTAAGAATTTCCTACCCATAAGGTAATGTCACCACATTTTCAAGGTGTGAATAAAATCTGCCAATTCTAGATCATGAGCAGAATATTTTTGCTCATGCTCTTTCAGTTTCCTGGACTCATATGCGATTACCTTCCCTTCTTGCATCAACACGCTTCCTACACCTTCTTTGCTTGCGTCAGTGCACACCACATATTCCTTGTTGGGATCAGCTATGCTCAGAATGGGTGCGGTGGTGAGCATATGATTAAGCTGCTCAAAACTTTTTAGACAATCTGGGGTCCATCTACAAGCCGTTCCTTTTTTCTGTAAGGAAGTGATAGGGTACGCTAACCTAGAGAATCCTTCCACAAATCGTCTGTAATATCCGGCTAATCCCATGAAAGATCAGATGTCTGCCACATCCTTTGGTACATGCCATTACATTATGGTCTTAATCTTTGCAGTGTCCACTGCGATCCCCTCTTTCGTGATTATGTGCCCCAAATATTGTATTTCCTCTTTAAAGAAGTCGCACTTACTGAACTTGGCATATAATTGGTGTTCTCAGAGGGTTTGTAGCATCAGCCTAAGGTGCTCCTTGTGTTCCTCCATCGTGCGAGAATATACCAATATATCATCAATAAACATCAGTACAAATCTGTCCAAATATGGATGAAATATGTCGTTCATTAAACGCATAAAGATTGCAGGGGCCTTAGTTAACCCAAAGGGTAGCACCACAAACTCGTAATGCCCATACCGTGTCCTAAAAGTAGTCTTAGCTATGTCTTCCTCCTTAATCTGAATTTGGTGATAACCTGAACACAGATTGATCTTGGAAAATATTGTTGCTCCCTTCACTTGATCAAAAAGTTCGTCGATCCAGGGCAAGGGATACTTGTTTCTGATGGTCAATTTATTTAATTTAAGATAATCTATGCACATTTGAAGGGTCCTATCCTTTTTCTTAACAAACAATATGGGAGCCCCCCACGGGGACACACTGGGATGAATGTTATTTTTGCCTAGCAGTTCCTGTAACTGCATTTTTAATTCTGTCAACTCAGGTGTACTCATTTTGTAGGGGGCTCGGGATACCGTTGTTGCCCTTGGTACCAACTCAATAGAAAAATCTATATCTCTCTTAGGTGGCAGTCTAGGAATCTCCTCCGGAAACACATCAACAAATTCTTGTATCACAGGGATGTTGTCCAAAGTGGTTGTTTTATCTTTTGAATTAGCGTAGCCTACTTGGATGGCATAAATTTGACACCCCTTCCTAATGCACTTAGCCAACTGAGAGGTAGTGATTGGTCGAACCTGTACAGGCCATTTAATCCATTTCATTTCTTGTCTTGCTCCCAGCGCATCCCTGTAGTAAATAGTCTTTGTTTTGCAGTTGACTAGGGACCAGTGATTCTCGAGCCAATCCATACCAATAAGAACATCATATGAACCAAGGGGAAGTACATTCAAATCTGCCTTTATTAACTGTCATGTTATCTTTAAAGGGCAGTTATTGACCTTAGCCTGTACTCTTCACTTTACCCCTGTAGCCAACTGTACTAACCATGGATTCCTAAATTTAACGGTTTGCAATTTACATTGCTCCACAATATTAGGACTAACATAACTTAATGTGGCTCCAGGATCAATTAAAATAGTGACAGTAAGGTCTGAAATTTTACCTTCAAGTTCCACCATGGTTGGCTGGTACTCTGCTTGACGATCTTCCAGGGCAGCATTAATCCTTGGCAGACTACGTCCTACATCACCGACTGTCGATGCCTTGTGGATCTGAGAAATTTGTTTAGCTCCTTTCCACTGTGGGCAGTTTTTGATGTAATGAGGTCCACCGCAACCCCAACACTGTACGGGAGGCCTTTCTGTCCCATCGCTGGCAAATTTTCTAGGTGGTTCAATGATCCTTGATTCACTAGTTGGTTTTGATCTGAAGGAGATTTTCTAAGAATTCCTACTAGTTTGCCCTTTGGCAAGGCCCTTACCTCCACCACCTCGACTCTCTTTATTATTCCCAACCAACTTATCATTCCTCTTATCAGCCCATCTTTTACCCGGGACTTCCCTCTTCTGCTTACTTTGCTGGTAACGAATTTTGGCTTTGCATATTACTTCGTCCATTGTTTTCAGATTGTCAAACTCAATCCTTTCCCTCATATTCGAGGGTAAACTACTGACAAACCTCTGTACTTTAGCCTATCCCTCCTTGATATAAGGTACATAACGAAGTAATGATGTAAAATGAGTGATAAATTCATCCATAGTCTGTTGTCCCAACCACAAGTCATGGAATTTCCTCACCTTTTCGTCATAGAAACGCTCCATCAAGTACCTTTCCTTAAAGTATTTCTAAAATTTGTCCCAAGTAACATTCTGCTCACTTATTCCTTTCACAATTTTAACCTCCTCCCACCACAGAGTGGCCTTCCCTTGTAACTAGAAAATGGCTAACCATGCCTTGAGGTTATGATCATATTCGTACAGTTGGAAATATTTGTTCATATTAATCAACCATGCTTCAGCTGATTCCTCTTGTTCTCCGTCAAAATGTGGTTGTTTGATCTTATGGAATTCCCCTTGCAGCTCTATTCATTTCCTTTTTGATGTCTGCTGCTTAGAAGCATTATCAGATCGTTCTTCCCGTTCTTCATCCCTTCCTTTCGACTCCTCTAGATCTGTAAGGTGGTTTATCTCTTCTGATTCTCGTTGCTACTCAGCACTGGGATTCAACAGTTGCTGGTTCTGTTTGTCTGATAGGCTCTTTAAAATCCTTTCCTGCTCCATGGTTAATCTGGCCATTTCGTTTTTTAATTCCTGTACTGTCTCCAGTATTGCTAAATTCGTACTGCGGGTCTCCTCCCCAAGCTGAACCCATAATTCTAGGTTAACTCCAAGGTCTGTTGCAGGTCCCTGGCCTGCTACGAACCTATGGGGAGCACTGCTTGACTTCTGCATAGGCTGTCTTCTGTTTTTCCCTCCTCTTAGCCTGAGAACATAACCAAAAGAAGCATTAACATATTAACGACTCCTTTAAATATAAGAAGAATTGCAATTGCAAACATGTAATAATTTTGATTTTGTTTCTTTTCTCTAGTGTTTACCACAAAGGCCACAGTTTTTTGAAACTTGGCTCTGATTCCACTTCTCATATATCCCGCTGCGAAATTTTTTTTTTCAAGATATAAATATTGACAGATGTATGTAGTTACCAACACAACCGTGCTTGTTTTATATACTATACGGTTGACATATCTATACACCCTATCCTTGTGCGTATGTTCACATGCCGGCTCATTTAAAAACTTACATAATTCTAGTCCTGTAGTTGTACCACTATCCAACTAGCTAGACAGGACTGCAAGGGTTCCCATGTGGTTCTTTGTGACTCAATCCTGTTGACGAATGACACGTTCTCTACTTGATGATGCATGTAATCTTCCTAGGGGTATGCAATAATGATGCTATGGTTCTTGTATTGTTTGTTACACATTGATTTTGGTTGACATTAATCAAGCACTTAACTCATCTGTCCCACCTCGGGTACATGACGTGGGCATACCCAGCTGCTAGCCTTGGGTTCCATCATGTATCAATTGTTACGAAACTGGAGAGGCGATATGACGGCTGTCTTGGATGCTAGCCACCTTACACTACTCCTGGCGCCAAGCTATTGATCCATTCTTCCGCAGAAGGACCTCGAAACTGCTCTGCTTCCTGCCTCAACAGAGGGCTGGGCAGTTTCGGCTCTAAGGTCCGGTTGCAGAGGATGAGTATACGAGGTCCTGGAGCTCACTCCCACTACCATAACTCTTCATCCAGGTAAAAATACTAGCCATTTTCATACCATAGTTATTGGTTTACAGCCATTTGATTGCTGGAATACGCATCGTATGTAGGTTACACGTATACAGGTCTTTGACACGGTGTTTTGTTCACTAGCAGGTACCCCACCCTTCTGTCTAGTTTGTGGAGATCTTTAGACGGAGTGGTGAGCGGATAGCCACCCTGGCTTTCCACTGGTATGAAGAAATTTCACTCTTTGTTTCTAGTAGGAATGGGGTCAGGGCCCAGTCTACAAGCCACTGCGACTGATCTCTATCGACTGCTTGCCCAAGCTCACTAATGGGTGACTTGGATTTGGGTATGGAGAAGCCATTCCTGAGGAGTCTTTTGTTATTTAATTTAATGAATATGAGGCTTCATCCTCTTGTTGTTTTCCCTAAACCGCATTGGTGGTGCATGCGGTGTTATATGTTAAACTTGTACCAGGTCTGCCTGGAATTTAACTTATGACCCTGGCAGACTCTCCCATTTCAGGGCACAGCTTATAATAAGAAATGTATATTGTGCATCCATTTATTATTCTAAAGGACTTGGAACTGTATATGGAAAAATTCTATTGAAATCATGAATATGCATATATTGGCTACTCATAATGAATTTGCTACTCAGATTTTAGTTCTGTTGTTTGTTTTAAGCTGGTTCAGTTCCCATAATCGTGGCTCTGTATAGTAGTGTATATGTATACATTTATATTCAGCTTAAAACTTTATATTTCATTCTAAAGAATCATTTTTGGTATTTAACTATGTCGTTGTTACGCTCTCTACTTAACCCAGCAGGGGTATTTACTGTTTTTAATTAGTCGGGGTGGCCCTGCACGAGGGTTCAGGGATTTTGATCCAGCCCCTCACAGCCACGGTAACCCATCTTCTAGTTGACACATTTCAAGCAGCCGAGACCCGAGACCTTGTCCTAAGAGTTCTACAACCCCTAAACCCTGCGTTCTTTTTAAATGTGGGTGCATGCAGTGTAATCCATAGAACTGGGATCTCATCAGATTCCTGGTGGGGGAGATTTCCCTTTTTTTCTGGAGAACTTGCTCGATTAAAATTATGTATTATTAAACATCACTATTTTGTAGATAACATGTTTACTATGCTTGTCCTAGCTCGCAGGGAATTTGTTTGTTTTTTATATTTCCCCCATTCGCAAGCTTATACTCTTCAGAGTCCACGGACTTTCCATTCTGACGCGACTCACAAGGGTTCCATAGCTCAAGCTAACAAACCTAGGCATGATCCCATAGCGGAGCCAACCTGGCTTATTCCCTGTTTTATTGTTTGGAAACTGTAATGCTTAACACCATTCCTATTTGCAGCAAGGTGTTTACAGTATATCTAATGACCCTTGTTCCTTTATTAATTTACTACACTAAATCCTGCATGACGTGTTTGCTACAAATGTTTAACGAGGATGATGTAATAGTTCTTTTTCTCAGAGTAACCTTACTAAGTAGTCCCTCTATATTTATGTTTAGTTCGACTACGGCCCACCACTACAACCACTTAGTAACATCCACAACATTTGCCATCTTCGCGGAGATTTTCGATTATCACAGTTACTATGGTTTTTTTTTAAAGAAACCAACATTTAATAATCAACAAATAAATATATCCTATGTATATTTTTCCTGTTCTTCAATTAACACCACCTTGGTGGCAGCAACAAGTTCTTGAATTTTCTATAGTAATTGGCATTTCTACACAGTGTATTACATTTCCTAATATCTTCACAAAAATACTTATAAATGTTTGCTCACTTACCTGCACTGCAGAAACTTATGAATACACCAGAGTCGGGCCCCCTCTATTTCTCCCACTCCTGATATGCCACCCAACCTTGAGATTCGTCCTCCAGGACCAAAATCTCCCCCGTAGCTCCCTTGCCAGGCCACTACCCTCAGCAAGTTGCTGCACCTTTGTGCGTGGCTATCTGGTCCTCACCAAACATAGCCTTTTTTTTGTGTGTCTCTTTCCCTTTGCCTGTCCTCACAGCGCAAAACCCCCTTTCCTACCTCTTTTCTTCCGGGAAAAACCCCGTTAGGAAAAAGAGTTAGGGTATATGGAACACACAGCAACCACCTTCTTGGGAAGTTGCCAAATTTTCAAGAAACCTTTTCTTAAAACAAATACCACAGGAATTATTATTAAATCCAAACAGATAATAACAGTTAATTCAGTTTATCAATTACCACAGTAAAATCAATATTTATATTTATCCCAGGGCATCACATACAACTTCAATAAATCTGCTCAGATAATTCTTGTGAACGTAACAACCACCCATGTTTCTGTTAACTACACATAAAAAATAACCAAATATAATCATTAAGTGAATTGCCCCCATTAAAAAAATTAATAATATATATATATATACAAGCATATTACAACAAAACCACCGATATATATATATATCGGTGGTTTTGTTGTAATATGCTTGTAAATAATGTTTCAATAGAGTTAAATATTTAGTGGAGGGTAGCTTTTGCTTATATAATGAAAATAAGTTTAAAATTTATGTTAATAAACTTGAACACTAAAATTCATATTATATATTAAATATTATTAAGTCATTATTTTTCATGAGAATCATAAGTTTAAAACAGTAAATGTCATATCAAATTACGAAGAAGTTATATTCACATCTAAGATTAATAATAGGGTAAAAAGTTTTATTTTAAAATAGAATCATATTATAAAATCATTCATATGTTTTAATGTTGATTTAGATTTATTTTAACATTGTATTTTTTAAAATAT